>PVIR01008567.1:0-56338 GCA_004026965.1 Petromus typicus
GAAGACGCTCTCTCGGGAAAGCTGGAATGTGTGTGATCCAACTTCCTGCTCTGCCTTCTTCCCAAGATGACAAACCACATTGAGTGCTCTCTAATGTCTGTCATGTATCTATTTTAGTTGCTGAAACATTGAGAAAAATCACATAGCAAAACATTTATTTTTAATATAATTCTATTTAAAAATCTTAGTCTTCTGTTATTTGAAAGTACGCTTTCTTTAGGAGAAATGCAAAGAAAAAAGCAAAGTATTATATAGTAATAATAGAAATATACCTTAGCACATGATCTGAGGTATATATTTAAGCCAACTTTAGTGAATTTTTATATATGCTGAAGATCAATATTAAGAATTTGATTCTAATGTTCTATAAAACTTGAATTATCACAATAAAATTAAATGAAATTCAATTGATGAGATTTATTGAACTATACATGTATCTTGATGGTACTGCACTGGACAAGATCTTTAAAGAAAATATAAGCATGTATCCTTTAATGATGCAAATGAGTTTTTATAAGTGTGCTGGTGGCTGATTTTGTCATTGGGAAAATATCCTAGGGTGTACTCCCATGAAGCTAGGTGGTATAGGTAAAATGTTCAGGGTATCTCACTGATCCTTGTGTGTATTGGTTAAAGGTAAAAGGAGGCTGACACTGTGTTTCTACACACTCTTCAGAAGCAGGAATATACCCTAAAACAGGGATTAAAAATACACCAGTAAATAAGTGAACCAGCAAAATACTCATATTATCATTAACAAATACTATGTAGTATACAGAAATACATATGCTGTATGTTATTGGATGGACAGAGCAGTACACATAACTCACCATGAATACAGGAGTGAGATGTAGCACTGTGACATTATGTTATGAGCTGCCTGTAGGAACTTTCCAGCAATATTATAATCTTATGAGACCACTGTTGTATAGGAGGTCTATCGTTTACTCCAATGGTAAACAGTGTATGAAGATATACTTTAAAAAATTAACTACCCTAGAGGCTGGGGATTTAACTCAGTGGTTCCAGCATCTGCCTAGCAAGTGCAAGGTCCCAAGTTCTCTCCTCGGTAACCACATACCACAGTGCCGGACATGATGTCTCACAGCTGTAATCCCAGCACTAGGGAGACAGAGGCAGGAGGATTGCTGTGATTTCAAGGCTTGCCTGGGCTACAGAGTGAGTTTGGGGTCAGCATGAACTACAAAGTGAGACCCTGTCTCAAAAAAAAAATTAACCACCTTAATAAAAAAAAGAATCAAGAGGTAAATGGAAGGAAGTAGGAGAAAGGGAAAGGGAATTTTAAAAATGAATCAAGATGAATTATATGCATGTACCAATTCTTCACAAGGAATCCAAACATTATGTAGTACAATGATGTACTAATACAAATTAAAAGAAGAAAGTTAACAACTTTTATGATTAGCTCTTGAAAACACTAATCACTGTCTTTTTCTTCCAAACATAAATGCATCGAGTCAGGTTTCATTTGCCATTCAGGACTCTGACACTGTCACTCAACATCCGAAAAAACTGTGCAACATGTTTCTATTTTGAGAAGAGGAAGCTGAAAAGAATTCATTGGGTTATTTAAAATATCACATATACTAAGCAGGGTGTAAAACAGTGAAAACAATACATCATACATATTTTTCATATTTTATCACAGCATTTTATAATATACCACATTGTTTTTATTGGCAAAGTTGAAGAAAGAAAGACAGACACAGATACACACAGAGACAGAAGAACAGAGAGAGAGAGATGGGAGTAAGAAGGTTTATGAGTAATTTGCTAACTCAAAGACATCATCTAGACAGTGAATCCTAACACTTTCCTGTTAAGCTGAGGACTGTAGTTGGGTAGAACTTGTTCTTAATCTCTGAACTATGAGACAAACCATATTCTGGGACACTGCTTCAGGAGTTTTCCAGAAAATTCTGACAGTCTTGCATAGCAATTGAAGGACTAAGCAGCTGAGGCTTATTTATAGTGAATCATGCTACCTTCTCTATTTAAAATTAAGATGTTTTTAAAAACTTTTCTTAGTGGCATTGCAAGTTTCATATTTTGCACTAATTATAGGGATATTTTGAGCAAGTTAGGGTTTTGTCTTTCTTGTTCAGGAGGCATTAATGAGCTGGAAAAGAATCTAAACTCAGGCTGCAGAAAGAAATTTTGTCTACCTTTTTTCATCTTTTAGCTTAACTAGAAAACTTCAGCATGAAAATACTTGATATATTATTGGGCATAGTGAGTATATGGTGATACAGTAAATAGAAATAGCTTTGTGTCAAGCTTGACTTACAGATGAAAAGGCATTTGGGGTTGAATTTAAAGATACACTTAAAATATTCATGCCTTCTTTTCTCTTTGCACTACTTGAAATAGCATCTCTTTATAGCAGCAGGATACACGAGGCCGCACAAAACATGTCAGTCTGTGCACCATTGCATGCACATGTATTTTTCCCATTCTGTGTTGGCGAGTAGACGCTCCTGATGCTCTGTCTCCTGGGGAGGCAGCTATATTTCTGTGTGGAAAGCTTGGAAATTGAAGGGATTTTGAAAGTTCACGAGTTAGCTTTGCAGCTGCAGCATGCCATCTCCCTTTAAAAAGGAGAGAATGAACTGCTTTTCATTCCTCAGGAGGGAAATGCCACCTGTCACGGAGTTCTGCAGCCTTACTTCATAATTAAATAAGCTATTTCCTCTTCCTTTTTTTTCCCTCCCAATCACAGATCTAAACCAGTAGAAAAGACTCCTTTTAGTCACTATAACTTATGATATAAGGCAAGAAAGAGGATTAATTGTGTGAAACTAAAGGAGATATTTTCAGAAATATTTACAGTGATTCATCAAAATTTTCCAGGCAGGCTGGCTACTTGGATTCATCTACTTTTCTCATTGTATATGTACCATTCTGAGCTTTTCATCCATTCAGGAACTTACAGCTCTGTGGTGACAAAATCACGTTAAAATCCTTTTCATCTAACTCCATAGACATCGTTCTTTACACAGCAAGTTAATTTGAAATTTCTTTTATTTTTACAAATATAATTATTTTCCGTTACTTATATAATATCCTTGAACACTTTGCTACCTGTATTAATTATATTCTATTTAATTTGGGTAGATTAATGATATTTTCTAATAAATTATGCCCTCAACGATTGTACCTTAACTCAGGAATTTCAGTGAGATAGAGGGAAGCTTACCTTTTAGCTATTATATAGTCTTTATATTCCAAAGTACTTAGAAAACAGAAATTATTCATTAAATAAATATTAAATGTAAATGAATTTAATGACAATGCTATGTTCTGAAGGATACTAAAATATGCAGCCTAATTTTCAGGAGTTCACACTTCACTAAGGAAGACAAATGTTTAAAGATAAAGTCTAGCACAAAGTCCAATAAAAATATTTATAAACATATCATTTATGTAAATGATACAATAGTACCAAGTTGTTGTAGGGGATTTTCAGTTTCTTCTTGTAATCATAAATATATTCACTCACTGAACCATTATTTAACAGTTCCAGTTCTACATGAATACATGACACATTTTTAATTTTTTTAGTTATTTCAAAATTCATGTAACTTACATAACCTGAAATTATAACTAGTGACTGAAAAGATTGGCAGACTGTATATAAATTTTGTGACATTGGCTCAGGTTTGATTCATATGAAAGGAATGAATAAGTATGACTATCCAAACAATTTCTGGGGGTTCATATAGAAGGATTTTTTAGCACAGCAAACATGAGTGCCCAGCTACATAATGGAAAAGGAGCCCAGTTAAAGAGGCCTTGATTTCGATTCTTAGGATTCTAAATGCTGGCATTTGGGTCAAATCTGACTAAGGTTCTATCTTGCTTTTGTTGGTTCTGATATAATACAGTGATCAGAAATATCTGTTGTTTGATCAAAACCCACATTCTATATGTAATATCACAGTTCTTCAAGGGATCTTAGCAACTGCATGATTGATCTGCTCATGTTTCTACTGAATAGAATGAAGGAGAGACGACGTCACATCCAAAGGTGAGTACAAAGGCAATAAAGCAGTCGGCACCAAAGAAGGAATCAAATCCCAAATCCGCTACCTCTCAGATGAATGATGTTTCTGAGGCATGAGGCTTAGTCTACTTAAAGACACGTGTTTGACTCAGAAATGCATCAGTGTGGATTAAGTTGGATGGTCACTAATACACCAGTGTGGATTTGGTTGGATGGTCACTAATGAAGATCCTCTCTTTGGGTGGTTGGTATCACTTCTGTGTACACAAGTACCCACACACGCACACACATGCACACACATATGCACACAAGATCTAAGTCACAAACCTCCCAACTCACATATTTGAAGACTGCTGTTCAATAACTTTTTTACAGACACCTTTTCATATATTCAAAGAGCTTTGAAGTCGTCATCAAATCAACGTTAGTACATTTTCATTATCCCCCGAAGAGATTTCATCACCAGAAGCTGTAACTTCCCAGTTATTATCTGATCATTTTTCACAGTCCTAGACAATTATAAATCTATTTCCTGTCTTAAACTTTTCAATTCTGGGTATTCCATATAAGAGTGATCATACAACATGTGGTATTTTGTGTTTGACTTCCCCAGGTTCATCCATGTTGAAATATGCATAAATATTGTGATTATTTACTGATGAATAATATCTCATCACATAGATATATTACACTGAAAAATATTAATCACTTGATATCTGAGTTGTTGTCACTTTTTAAAATTTTTTTAGGTTTTTTGAGACAGGGTCTCACTTTGTGGTTCAGGTTGGCCCTGAGCTCAGCCTCAAACTTACCTCCCAGCAATCCTCCTGCCTCTGCCTCCTGAGTGCTGGGATTACAGGCATGAGCCACCACACCTGGCACTGTGGTATGTGGTACTGGTTGCTGCTGGGCATGAGTCTCCACACCCAGTATGGTATGTGGCTACTGGGGATCAAACCCAAGTCCTTGTGCTTGCAAGACAGGCGCCAGAACCACTGAGCTAAATCCCCAGCCCAAGTTGTTGTCACTTTTGAGCTATTACAAATTATATTGCCATAAATGTCCTGTACAAATATTTGAATGGAGATGTATTATCATTTCAAATGAGAAAGTGTATATAGAAATGGGACTGTTGAGTTAAAAGGTGAATATACATTAATCTTCCTAAAGATTGCACAACAGTCTTTTGAAGTGACTGTGTCATTTTACATTCCTACAACATTATGTGAAAGTTTCTGTTCTTTACACCATTCCAGCATACAACATCTCTCTTTTGGATCATAGCCATCCTAACATGTACAAAGCAACTTCTAATTGTGGGTTTGATGCACATTTCTCTGAGAACTAATACTGTTGTTTGTCTTTACTCATGCTTATTGACAAGTTGTATATCTTCTTTGAACAAAAGTCTATGCACTTCCTTGAACTATTTTTACATCTTTTATTACAGAGCACATAGCATATATTTTGGGTAAAACTCTTCTATAACATATATAATTTATAAATATTTTCTCTTCCATTCTAACCTGTTCTTCACTTTGGAGATTGTGTTCTTTGAAGTACATGGCCTCATTCGCATTTACTCTTCTTACAAGATACATTCATACATGGCCCATGTGCAACTTAAAATTGCCAAGGGAGGGAGGACATGGCCTGAGTCTCCTCTACAGAATTCAGAGGTAAAGCTAAGAATTGTTGGAGCAAGACTGAAAGCTTAATGATTAAAATTTATTACATTCAAATATATAGACATTATATATGTAATAGACTGTCATGTGTATTATAAAAACACATAGAGTCCACCTGTAAGATGTATATATACTTTAGCAGTGTACCATATTACTAAATATCTGGAAGCTAATAGCACCAATAGCTCCTCTTATTATTGTAGAGACCAAAAATAACTTGTATTAATCTCATGATGTCTCAGTACACTTAGTAATAAAGTAGTTATACAGTTTTTTTTCCTGACATACATTTTCAGTAGGCTCTCTCTTTCTCTCTCCATATATATGTCTCTCTCCATATATGCATTATATATTTCATACATAGCATGTATATGTATGTGTCTATCATGCATACAATGTATTTGACCATAGATTCAGTATCTGACACAGAGAAACAAAAGACTAATAATATACAAAAAGTGCCTCACAATTCTCTCTACTAGAGATGTTTTTATCACCATCTATATTGAGACCAAGATAACTTTGCAAAATGAAGGAAGCTGTTGAATGAAAATAAAAGCCCACTCATTTGCTTGTTTTCTAAGTTTAAATAACACCTTTCCACCTCCATTTTTTTTTTAACGAGTGCAGGGACTACTGTACCGAATTTGAAGGTGTGAAAATAACCCAAAAAAGAATAAGTGGCAAAATTATCCTTTACTACCTACACTTTCAACATGCATCACTTCCCTTAGATATTTTTGTGAAATATATGGTTCACAATTTAACAGCCACTCTAGTTAGATGTGGATATCAGATGTTATTTTGACCAACTGAGTCCTAGTTTCCATCGATTGGTGCTCATCTTATTGGGATATTTGAAGGAGGTGGTAGGCATTTCATGTGGTACTCTCCTTCAATGCAATCTACCATTTATATTTTGATTGCTTCTTAGACTGCAGTGTAACAGCACACCATTTTTTAATGAAATGTGAATCATGTGATTTTTATGTGCATCATGTGAACCCTGAGGAATATTATAAAACAGGCCTAATGTGTGTGTATACATGTACTTGGAAAAGACTTTTTAAGCAGAGATATGCTGGTGAGTATACTGAAACCTGCTTGAAGGAAGGTCAAAACCTCTCCTTCACAGCTTATGGTAATTCCTATGATATAAATACTTCCATGGTGCCTGACTTCATAATACCAATGTCATATAACCAGAGTTGGCATTGCTAAGAGATGCTTGTGACTGTCCCTGTGAGACCTAGAATGAATCAGATCCTGTATACAACTGAGTCCAAAGATAAGCATATTTTTCCAGATGACAATGTCATCTTTCACATTACGGATATTATAATTAATTACAAATCTTAGTTGTGTATTTGTATTACAAAACTGAGCCAAATTAAATGTTAATTAAAATATGCCTAGGTTTCATGATATATGTTTTGCTGTCTCATCCTGTTAGTGGGTTTTTGTTGCTACCATAAATGACTGATAAAAATCACTTCATTTTTCATGAAGAAAAACGGTTTTATTTTGGCTCACAGTCCATGGTCTTTTCACCTTGTTTTTATGAGTGTATCAACACAATGTGTGTGTAGAAGAGGACTTATTCTCTCCGTGGAGAAAAACGATAGAATCAACAGAAAAAGCCCAGGATGGCCGGGGATTTAGCTCAGTGGTTCCGGCACCTGTCTTGAAAGTGCAAGGGCACAGGTTCAATCCCTGGTAACCACAGACAATACTGAGTGTGGAGACCCACACCCAGCAGCAATCAATACCACATACCACAGTGCCGGGCGTGGTGGCTCACGCCTGTAATCCCAGCACTCGGGAGGCAGAGGCAGGAGGATTGCTGTGATGTGAGTTGGAGGCTGAGCTCAGGGCCAGCCTGATCTACAAAGTGAGACCCTGTCTAAAAAAAAAAAAGCCCAGGATTTCAGAAGCCTCATCAAGGACATCAGCCCAGTGACTTAACTTCCCTCCACTATGTTATGACATGTATCTAGATGTCCCGTAGTGCCTCACTTGCTCATAAATGGAATTTGGGGTGTTCATTGCACTATGGATATGTAACACTTGTCAGTGAATTAGTTACTGTTTGGTTTATGGCTAAACTGTATTTCACATGTGAAGCCTGGCTAGAGGTGGTCACTGAGGGTGTGGTTTGGAAGGACCTGTTTCCCATCTCCCCCCTTGATCTCTCTTGCTCTATGTTTTTGATATTCTCTCTCTCTCTCCCCCCTCACTCTACCTCATTCTTCCCCCCTCTCCCTCTCTTTCTCCTTCTCTCTCTGTCTCTGTCCCTGTCTCTCTCTTTCTCTCTCTCTCACACTCCTCTCTTCCTGTCTGCTATGCCATATCCAAGCCGGCCCTGGCATACCTCTCTGCCATGCTGTTCTGCCTTGGAGTTAGCAGACCAAGGACTGAAAGCTTGAGAAACAGTGAGACCAAATAAATCTTTTGTCCTTTAAATGCCAGTGTTGGTATCTTGTAGCAGCAATCAGAAAGACAGATACACTATTTCCTACCTCCTTCATGTTGCAACACTTCTTATCAGAGGCAAAGACTGGAGACCAGATCTTCAGCACATGGGACCTCAGAAGACAATAAAGATTCAAATAACAGCACAGGCCTGGGGATTTAGCTCAGTTGTTCCAGCTCCTGCCTTGAAGCACATACAACAGTACTGGGCGAGCAGCAATCAGAACCACAGACCACACTGCCAGGCTGAACTGCAAAGAGAGACACTGTCTCAAAAGAAAACAATAAACAAACAAACAAACAAACAAAATCTGACCACACATCCTCTGCACTTTTGATTGATTTTATTTATTTAATTCTATTTTTAGTTCAAAAGATCAAGATTCAATATGTGGATGTGTTAACCCCTCAAGAGAAATACAAGCAATCACTGTGTTTCACAAACTGTACTAGTAAAATTTTTCTTAAAAATAAAATTCTAAGGACCAGGGATTTAGCTCAGTAGTTCTGGCACCTGCCTTGCAAGTGCAAGGTCTTAAGTTTGATCCCCAGTAACCACATACTACAATACCTGGTGTGGTGACTCACTCCAACCAGTGATCAGTACCCCCTACCACAGTGCCAGACATGGTGGTTCACACATCTAAACCCAGCACTCAGAAGGCAGAGGCAGGAGGATTTCTGTGTGTTTGAGGCTTGCCTGGGCTACATAGTGAGCTCAGAGCCATCCTGACATACAAAATCAACACCTTGTCTCAAAAATAAATAATAAATAAATATTCTAATTATAAACTGCTTCAATTACTTTCTCGAAAAAAAATTGAACAGATTGAAATAAGTAAGTAAATTCTGCTGCAGGCACAGAGTGAGATTTAAAGGGAAATATGGGCTGAAAATGCAAGGCTATTCCAGAAAAAATGATTTAATTCTCTGCCCCTCAGTCCTTACCTGAGTATTTAGAGATGTCAGGATTAAGCTTTTTCATAACCTTGGGACTCCAAAAGCCTTTGGCCCTGTATAAAATTAAATTATACCAATACTTAACACAATTGGAAGAATTCGTACTTTCATGCCATGTTTAAATGACTTTAATGTTATGTTCACTTTTAACTTTTAAAGATTGCTATTGGCTCATTGGTGTTGACAGGCAAACTTGTGGGTGCATATTATTAGCTTTTTATAAAATGACATTTTATCTGTAGGCAGAGTAACAAATTTTGAATTTTCTGCATGAGAAGATTGATAGCTGGCATAATTATTAATTTCTGCAGGCTTCCTGTTGGTGGTATATGATCTGGAAAAGACATTTGCATTTACACTCTAATAAAAGAAAACTTCTCTTTTAATTTGGGAAAGGAAAATACTTTAAGAAACTGTAATTCAGTAGGCCTAATTCCCAGGGCTGTGTTAGCAGTTCACAGTAACACACAGGTAGCTATGGCTTGATAGAAAATATTCTGCAGCAATGAGAATTTGAGCTTGAATTCCAGCTATGACTTTAGAACCATTTGACCTCGGAGAAGGTATGTAATGATCAAAGCCTCAAATTTATATTGTGAAATTAATAAATCTCTTGCTTTTCAGGACTGGTTTGTGGAGCAAGTGACATAATAGACAAAGAATATTCTGAACATAGCTCCATTCTAAGGAAGGTAAACTGTGAAAATCCTTGCTTGTCTTTTCATTGCTGTCTATGGCAGGACACTCAGCTCATGCAAAGGCTTAGTTTGAACAGCACAAGGACTTTTTCTTCCTAAATTCCTTAAAGCAGCTCTGCTCCTGACTTTCTCACTGGAACAAATTTAAGTATTCCAGTCGCGAATAAACCAGAGGAAACAAACTAAATAAACATGCTAAAAAGCGAGACCTCTGGGCTCAGATATTCTAAGTGGAAATGGCTGTAATTTAGCTCTGTTTATAAGATCACCTTCCAGGCATCTTACAAGTGGAACATGTACTCACCTGTTCAAAATACGAGAACAATTACCTGACATTCCGATGCCATGTTGTGAAAGACATGACACGAAGGTTTTTGTAAATTACACTTGAGGGGGCTTGACGCGGCTCAGCAGTTCTGCACTTGCTTGGCAAGTACAAGGTCCTGAGTTCGATACCTGGTACCAGAAAGAGTATTATTTGAGGAAAAAAATAAAGAAGACAATCTTTAAAAATACTTTGGGAAATGTGAGTGCTCAAAATAAAACTTCTTGTGGTACATACTGTTACCAATTTACATTTAAAATGTTTGGAAGACAGTAAGTAGACTTGAGAAGATATCATTTGAGTGCTATTTAGGTACAAGATATATTTTATAAAACACCTAAAGCTGTTGAATTCTTACTTATAATGAATAAGGTTAAATTTAAATTCCCGGTATAGAGATGTGAACAATATTTTTTTTCAATTAATAGACCCAAATAATTCAATTTGAAATCAATGTCACAACTGTCTTTTTCAAAACTCTAATATACAAAAACATCATGAATTATAGTGTGTGTGTGTGTGTGTGTGTGTGTGTGTGTGTGTGTGTGTGAAAGAGGAAAATCTGAGAGCAAGATAGTCATTGTCATAAAATCACTATATAATAAAGCATCTTTTTGTAAATATAAGTAAAAGGAAAATAAAAAGTAAATTGCCCCTTCATCTCTTGGTGTAGCAGATGCAAGCATAAGGAGGCAGTCTTAGCATATGGGCTTAATAGTGTCTATTTATTGCTACTAGTAGTGTATGGAACAAGCTTCATCTAAAACATTATTAATGCAAATTATATTTTATTTTGAAACATTCAGTGGCCATCACGTCTATTTCCAAGTAAATACCTGAGCTCTAATTTTCAACCTGAGTGTTAGGACTATGTTTGAATATGTAGAAAAAGGAACCGCATTACTTCCTTCTCTCTGATGTTCTCAGGTTCTCCTGAGCTGGACCAGCGCCAGTCTGCTGCTCTCCAGAGTACGGGGGTCAAGGGAGCGTCGTCTCTCTTATTTAAAATAAAAGTACATCCCGCTCTGTCCCTCCCATGTACTTATCCCCAGGATCACAGTTGGCAGTGGAAAAGCCTCTGCTCCCACAAGGACTTTGTGTCCTTCAGCTCCAAACACAGGGCACAGCGTGCACGGAGCTTGTCGGCTCCTGGTGTGAGTAGCTACTCCGACTGAGGCTTAATCAATCATATTCTCCAACTACTAGTAAACCCAGCACATAGTAGTTTCTTATAGTTATGTTTTGGACTTGGGAAGCCAGTGTATCACGGTTCTACTCTATAATAATGCCTGTGAGACCAGTTCAGTGAATGGATATTGATATTTCTGAATGTTTACATTAAATAGCCCAGAATGTGAATATGACTTGATGCTTAAATGGATTTTTTAAATTAGTCTGTCTCAGTGCCAGCTGTCACTAAAAGGATGATGAGGAAAGAGGAAATGGTGGGTAGGAGACAACTGAGGGTTTTCACACTTAACAATTGTTTCCATCTGCTTTTGGAAAAAATTTTTCTCAAATACAGTGTGAAAACTCGAAAATGAACGGTGAAGCAATCCCGTGTAGTGTACGTGAACACTGCTGATTTCCCCAGTCGTGACTTCCGCATGGACGTTTCCAGGATTTCCTGCGCTCTCTCACTAATAATTCAAACCAAGAAGTTCTCTGCAGGTTGAAATGGATATGAGAAAACATTTGGTTTGTATTTATTATTTCAATTTTGATTAACTTTTATTTGTGATACCAGAAACAAAAGCAAGAGTGAATTACTTTCTACCACTAAATAGACAATTTCATACATGCTTATCTATTCAAGAAAAGCAAGAAATATTAACCTGAAATCCTTTTGTCCCTTCACTACTGCAGACATTAGCAGACAGAGATGAATAAGGTGTTACATGACCAACACGCAGGAAAGAAACATAGTGTGACACACAGATATGCAGAACCTCAGGCAGGAAGAATTTCCCACAATATCTTATACACTGAATCTCAGCACCTCTTGCCTGGAAAGTCAGCAGGATTAAAACTGCAATTTGTCAATACATTGACCGATTTTAAGGGAATTACAGCTTTACCATATTTATTCACAGAATCTTAATGCAGAGGTACTTTCAAGTTTATCAAATCCTTCGTACAGTATATGAGGTTGATGATCACATATCATGTTCAGAAGAAGCTGGGGTAAAGTCATATTGGTAAGTTCTCTGCCATAATATTGACTTTTTCTCTGGTTCTCCAATGAGCATACTGAGTTCAAAAGCACCCCTTTCTGTGCTCCAAGAGTCAGAATGAAACATTCTATGTTAATTTTGTATGTTTCAAATACTATTGTTAGACAATTTGGTGTAGAGGTAGAGAAAAAACATAAAATCCTGTGTCTAATTTCCTGTTTTATTTAGGCTGGTTGTTTCCTAGATGTATGTTGTAGAACAGGTTACCTAAACTGAATCAGCCTTAGTGTTCTTATCTGATGGATGTAATAATATGAATACTCTCTGAATTAAAACTCTTCAAGCACACAGAGCATATCTGGCACATGGTAAACTTCTCAAGGCTTTCTCCGGTCATTATTGTGATAACCTTAACTGCAGAAGACAGATTATATAATGTTACTAGTTCACCTTTATTTTACCAGAAGAATATTCATGATTTGTAAGATGTAAGAGACTTGTCTTCATAAATGATGTAACCTTACGTGATTTAATTTTCCAAATAAATGGTACTAAGGTTTCTGAGGATGGCATCTATTTGGGGCTCATGTTGGTTATTACTGGATAAATAATAATATTGAGATAAAGAGAACACAAAGAAGATGGGAAAAAGTAACAGATGATCAGATAATTTGAAGAATATTATTGCTCTTGAGGTACCTCATTCCTTTCAGACAGTTTTAATAGTTAATACATAAGTCATAAATTTAAACATATTTAAGGTGTAGGAATAGCAATACTAAGACAGTTCTTTGCCAACAATTTTACAAAGGACATGGGTATGTATTTCTCTGAGTTACACAGAAAATTTCTCTACAGCCGTTAATTAGTTTCTCTGATTCATAAAATATTACACTGAGTCCTAAACCAAAGTCAATTCAAAATAATCTTAGTTTTCAACTTTGAAAAAAATAAATGAAACTGCTGCCAAGTCGTGAATATTAATAAGCAATGAAATATTATATGTGACATTGATGAGTACTGAAATTACAATTTTAGTTTTGTCTTTTATCTGTCTTCCTTTCCAACCAATTACTCCTCCTCTCTATACTTCATAGCAGAAAAATGGACTTTGGAGACAGAAAGATGTTGTTGCAAGTTCTGATTCAATTACTACAATTAAATTTACTATATTAAATACATTACTTATCCCCAAGTATTTAGTTTCATCATCATGTATAATAAGCCTGTAAATATATATTGTTTTATAGCATTAAAGATTTCATTTTTTATTATTATGCAACATATTGCTAATACTTCAACAATAAGCTAAAAAAATTCCAGCGGTTTGTACCATGGCAGCTTTATTCTTTTTTCTTCTCATTTCTACTTCATATTTTTCCCTTATTTTTATAATTTTCACTTGGTTATATTTTTCCCTTATTTTTTGTAATTACCCTTTCAAAAGCTTATGATAAATGCAGACTTTGGAATTCTACATGAATTCATTAATTTTGTTTATTTCTTTCTATGCCTTTGTATGGTCCTTTGATTTTTTCATAGCAGAACTTGGGATCTCTAAATATGATTTTCTATTAGTAAGTCAAGGTAGCATAAAATGTTCTATGTGACTAATGTGGTTGACATATTTTCTTATCTATAGAAATGAGGGAAAAAGTCATAGAGATTAAAATATTTACTAGAGTAAATATACAATGATTTCTGAATTCCAGTTTATTTGATATAGTGGCATAAACTTATATTCTTTCTTTAACGGCCTTCAAATTTGATGGCCAGCTGTATTATAAAAAGCAGTGTTAAACAATCATTGCATCATTAACATGAATATTTCTAAGATCAAACAAATCAGGAGTTAGTCATTTTTCACCTGAAGATTCATACTTTTGAATTAGACCTTTAGTTGTTTTGAGGCAGAGTCTCTCCATGCAGTTTAGGGTGGTCTGGATTTTATTATGTTGCCCAGGCTGGTCTCGATCTCACAGCTCTACCTCTGTTCCCGATTGCATCCATCACCATGCCTGACTGAGCTAGACTTTTTGCCACAAAGTATAAATGATATTTACTATTGTTTATCTCCTTGAGTTCCTGAAATGATAAAATAATGTGTTTGTAATTTTTAAATCCATTTGTAAAAATGCTACATGACATCTTTAAAAAATGATTATAGAAACAATCCATTATAAAATATATATTGTTATATAACTGATAAAATACATTGTTACTAAATAATCTGTACAATATGATCACAATTTCTATACTATTTTTTAACCCAAAAATTTTCAGGCAAAATATCAGTTAGGTAAATTTTAGAATGCTGAGCATACTGTTGAGAGAAAAAACGTAAATGTTCGTTAAAAACTAAGATTTTGACTGTTAAAACTCAAAGGAAACACATAAAATTCCAGTGTCTACCAGTTGCTTAGTACTAAAATAAATCTAACCTTGTTTTCCCAAATTATATCAATAACCATGCAGCTGTGAACTGCACATGCCAAATTAGATCAACATGTTGGAAGAAGAGAAGTTGATGATGGCACTAATCACTGGGTATTTAAATGATATAAGAGCTGAGAAGACAGAAAAGGCAGGAGGAAAAAATAAATCAGAGAACAGACTGTAACTAGGGCAAGCCAGTGGCTTTAATGGACACATTCTATAAAATACCATGAGAAAGGAAGCTTAAAATATTGTGCCTACAAGTAGTTATTGCTGCTTCTCTTCCTGTCCATGATAGATATGTTGAACTTATGATTTATTATTTCAAATAATAGTGTTATAAGTAAATCTGACAAGTTCTGTAAGGTTTTTGTAAGATCTGAGAAATAAGTATAGTTAAGTACTATACATACTTGAAGTATAGTTAATGGTGGTTCTAATATTCTTCATTGTTCAATGAAATAAAGACATTTAAAAATAATAAAGACAGAAACCACAGAGATAAAACCTTTATAATTGCAGATGACATGATTATTTATATAGAGAAATCTGAACAAGCTATAAACAGTACTAGAATTAATAAATAAATCCTATAAGTTCACGTGATACAAGATTCATGATCGAAAGATTCAACATTGCTAATTTGCCAAGATTATCCTAATCCAAATCAAAATGCCAGAAGAGTTTTGTGGAAATTGATAAATTGTTCCTAAACTTTATATGAGAATACAAAGACCTAAAATAACCAAAATTATCAAGAGGCAGAGAATATGGTTTGAAATTTTACATTCTGTAATTCCAAGAGTTAATGCAAAGATACACTACTTAAAATATTAAGAAAGTACTCATCAGAACTAATTATTGGCAAAATATTGATGTAACAAATGGAGAAATAAAACATGCATCTACGTTTATACAGTCATTTCATGTGAAAAGCACGCCCCTAAATAGGGATAGAAAAGAATTTTCAACAAATTCTGAATGAAATGGTGAATACACATACAGAGAAAACTCAGACAGGACTAGACTTAGCTCAGGGGCACTGCACCTGCCTCGTAATAGCAAAGTCCTGAGTTTGATCCTCAGTGTGGAAAATAAAAGAAAACCGATCCAAATTTGATCTCGACATCCTGTAACATTACCATTCTGATTAGATATACATTATTGACTCTAAGAACGAGCCTATGAGTGTGAACCTGACCAAGGAATGAAAAATAAAGTAGTAACACTCTCATGGATAATATTAAAAACAGAATAATTATTTGGTCTAAGAATCCCACTAATAAATATATAGCTACAGGGCATAAAATTAGTATGTCAGAAACATCTGCAATCTCAAGCTCCTTGCAGTGAAATACAGAATCATTCTTATTGTTCATTAGTGGATAAACTTAAAAAGCAAATGTGGTGTATGTATGTACTAAATGACATACTGTTTATCTATAAGAAAGCAGATCTTGTAATTTTCCACAATCCCAGAAGACATTGTATTAAATGGAATGAGCTAGATGCAGATAACTAATCGCTACATGATCTCACTTATATGTAAAATCTAAAATTATTGAATTTATGGAAATGAAGAGAAAGTGGTTGGTAGGAAGGTCTGGAAGAGAATGGAGATACTGAACAAAGGATTTATGGTAACTATAATTAAAAAATAATGCCACGAATACTGAAAATAGCTGAGTCATTTTAAGTATCTCATTACAAAATGATGAATATCTCATGCAATACTTTGACTGCTTTTTAGTACCTCTTCCTCAATACTTAATGAAGTGAATTTTGTATTTTTTCCCCTCTACTGGGGATTGAACTCAGGACTTTGTGCTTATGAGGCAGGTACAGTGCCACTGAGCTAAATTCTTGGCCCTAGATATTTTGTGATTTTGGTATAGTCCTTGTAACTGGGATAAGATGATTTCTCATAATTTTGACTTGCATTTCCTTGATTCATGAACTTGAATAGGTCTTCATATTCCTTTTGATAATATGTATCTCATTTATTGATAAATGGTTATTTTAATCTTTGATATAATAAACATAGGTAGATATTGTGGTAGATAGATAGATAGATAGATAGATAGATAGATAGATGATAGATAGATAGATAGATAGATAGATAGATAGATAGATATCTGATTTAGATTGTTTGGATTAAAATCTTTGGGTTGTTTTGATTATTCTGTGGGTTTTGTTGTTGTTTATGAAATACCATAGTGTATCTCAGAGAGAGAGAGACACAGAGAGAGACAGAAAGAGAGAGATCAACTGCTGAACAACAAAAAGATGAGCAACCCAGTTTTCAAAATGGAATAAGGACTTCTACAGACATCTAAAGAAGATGTACTTTAGCTCATTTATTTTTCGTCTCTTTTTTAAAATTTTTTTTATTTTTTATTTTTTAAAAAATTATCTTTATTGGTACATTAAATATACACATCATGATTGCACTCCATAATGGGGATTTGTACCAGTATAAGACAAGTGGGTATTCTTCTCCTTTTAGTGCATTATATACTCAATATTAATTCCTTGACATAATAATACTTAGTAAATCTTTTTCTTCCGTTCTGTAGGTTGCTCTAAATCCTGCTCATTATTGCATTTGTTATGGAGCGGCTTCTTAGTTTAACCTGACTTTTAGGTTTTATGTCTTTTTTTTTTCTCATACTTAGTCAGATAAAGTTTTATTTTGTTTACCCTTTACAAAATTGTTTCTTTATTTTTTGTATTTTTACTTTTTATTTTTTCTGTATTGATCTTTATTATTTTTAAAGTAATTTTGGTAGAGATTTGTCCTTGCTTTTCTAAATCCTTGAGGTGTATTTTTAGCCTATTAAACTGCGATTTTTCTATTTTATGTATGTATTTATTGCATAAGCTTATATCTCAGAAATAATTTATTGTATTCCAAAGATTTAAATACAATGTGCAGCTCTTTTAATTATTTCAAAGTAGTGTGTTTTCTTTTTAATTTCTCAATTTCACATAGATCACTTAGAAACATGCTACTCAACTTCCATGTATTTGTATAATTTCCATTGTTCTACTTGTCGATTTGTAGTTTTATTCTTTTGTGCCCTAAGGAAAAACTTATATGATTTAAATTTTTTAAAAAAATATATTGAGACTTTGGGACTTTATATAATATCTACCTTGGAGAATGACTTACATTGTGTATAGATGAGTTGACTGTATTCTCCTGCTGTCAACTGAACTGTTCGCTTATTGTGTGTTAGGTCTACCTGCTGACTGAATGATTCATCCTTTGGCAAAAGTGGAGGGTCGATGTCTCTTTAGATTTTTTGCTGTATTTATTGTAATATTCTGATGTTAGTATATTTACATCTACAATTATTATATCTTCTTGCTAAATTGATTGTTTTATCAATCAATCATGACCTTCTTTGTCTCTTTGTATAGTTATTTTAAATACTTAAAGTCTCTCTTATCTGGTATGAATATAGCTATTCCAATTCGCTTTTTCTTTCCATTTCCATGGTTAATCTATTTACAATATGTCTTTTGTTAGACTATGAATACTTTTGATATCTCATAAGCGACATATAACTGGATTTTTATTTTTAATTCTCTTTTTAATTGATAGATTTAATCTATTTAAGATTACTATTGATAGATATGAACATTCGTGCATCATTTTAAACCATAGTTTTTTATTGTGTATACTTTCATTTCTTTCTATCTCTCATTTATTTTTGAGATTTGATTGTTTTCTACCATGATAAGGTGTTCTCTTATTTTTTCTGTATCATATTTATAGTGAGTTTTCCATTTTCATTTATTTTCATAATAATTATTCTTCTGTTTTTAGTATAGAATTGCTATAAATATTTCATGTAAGACTGGCCTGTGAGTAATGAATTCGCTCAGGTTCTGCATGTCAGGAAACATTATTTCTCTTTCATTTCTGAAAAGTAATTTTGTTAGTTAGGTATTGTATTTTACATGGCAGTATTATTTTCTTTCAGAAGTTTGTTATATCAATCCATTCTCCTCTCATATGTGAGGTTTTTGATGTAAAATATGCTAGATGCTGTGAGTCTAATGGACATTTGATTATATGTAGTGTCTCACTGTGTTTCTTTAGAATAATTGTTTTGTGTTGTTTTTTAGATGTGTCATAGATTTCCTTCAAATTGGGATCAGTTTCTGTAGAATTATTTCTCTCTAAAGGTATCATATTTACTTTCATGTCTCATGTCATGTCTGCATAAGTAGTATAACATTCCCCTCTTCCAAGTTTGTGGAGTATCTGTTTAGGAAGAGACTCATCCATTTAGATGGAGTATACCAGTAAGTCGGTGATCTGACTCTCATTCTAGGGGAGCTCAGTGTAATTTCTGTAGGATCCATTCATCTTTGATTGACATCAGATTGACATGATCAGTCCTCCCACTGTCTTGAGAGGGAGACTGCAACAGCTAAAGGGAAAGATAACAAAGTCTTACACAATTTCAGGTATTGGGGGGGCAGGAGGTTAGCACCTTGGAATGGACAGACAAAGACACTCCAAGGCTGCCGCTGTTTATGGGCTTGGGTCATAATGAGTATCAGATAACTCCTAGGGCAGAGATAATCCTACATTCACCAGGATCTTATAATCAGAGGATGTGTCAGATGTCTTAGAGGGTGGTCATAATCCCATGTTCACGAGGATCTTATGCTGATGTAATCTTCCCCTTGAACATCACAACATCCTGAGGCTATTGGGGCCTCAGAATGCTTCCCAACAGATGTCACAGCAGTGTCTGAGAGCGCCTAATAGGCTACAATGCAGCAGTTCATGAAGGCTGCTCTGAAACTTCTCAAGATACATGGATTCAAGCTTTACACATCCATGCACAGATGGATAAGTGACTGGTAGAAGGGGCAGCAGTATAGGGTATAAAAAGGACTGTCCTTCTGTTCCTAGCAGCAGGTGATTCCAAACATTGTGGTGCCAGTCACCATAGTCCCCAAACAGAAGAAAAGCAAAGATGAGCTTCTTTAGGACTCTCAGAATAACTACAAGCTATGCTTGGGCTTCTGGAACCAGCAGCCACGGTTTTGAAGCCACAGGATGGAAACTTTCTCATTCTTGCATTAGGAAGGTTTGTGATATGGAGTTGGAGGTCTGTGGTAACTGAAGTTGAGACTGTGGAATACAAAGGGGTTGTTCTTTTATTGTGGAATGATGGTGGATGGTGATTGAAATCCTGCCAGGAAAGTTCTGCAGTTAGGACATCCATGGAGTGCTGTGACTGGGGTCCCGAGCATTTTCCTGCTAACTTTTTCTGAGCAATGTTCAGTCCACCCATCCACCTTCAGCAGGCATTCTGGGTTAGAAATTCTAATTTGCTTTGGTTTTTCTTCTAGGTTGTTTTTCCAACTTTCCAATTCTTGGGGCTAGTTAAGATTCCTGTCACTTCCTTGATTATTTCTAGAATTCTATCCTTTCATCTCTCCTAAAAATACAGCATTTCCTTCACTGCTGTGGTTCTTCCCTGTGACAGAGTTGTGTACATGAAATTTCTATGCCAGCACCTTGGCCACTATCAACATATGCACAAAGTTTGATTTTAATTATTTTGATTAATTGCATGCAGTATTTTTGAGTTCAAATTAAATTCAAAAGTACTATCTTCTTGAATCACTTTAATTATCTTCTTGATTTACTTTAATTATATGTGTGGAAAACTATATTTTATATAAATCAGAAAATATAATAGACCAAAAGCACATTTGTTATCAACTCACTTTACATAACACAACACAGTCAATCATTTTAAGTATTTTAGTTTGCTATTTCTTAATTGTTTCACATTTTTTACCTCTGCTGCTTGTCCAACAGTGTTAATTACTCCTATACTTTTTTCATACTATTTTGATTTCTTCAAGTAATGTAATTTTATGACATACCTATGTCAAAGCTTCATATTTTCACAAACATTTGATATTTTGTTGAGCTGTAAAACTTTGTTTCATTATGAGTTTTTTTGAGTCTTTCTCAGATTATTGAGGAGATTGGACATGTGGGCATGACATATGTTTCTAGGCCACTTTCATATCTTTTTTCATTAAATAACTGTCTGCCTCTTTGGTACTTTGTGTTTCTAAAATTTTATCTTATTTTTCTTATTTTTATTTCTGTGCAATTTTTCTTGTCTTCGTTTATTTTATCAATCATTATTGAAAGGTAGTTTTGTTAGGTAGGAAGTTCTAGATTGGCAAGTCTGTTTCCTAAAGTTTTGAACGTGTTATTCAAACATACTCTGGTTTTTTAATGATTCATTTGTATGTAATCTATCTTTTCTTGTTTGCTAAGGTTCATATTTTCTTTAAAGCTTAGTGCTTAGAATGCTCAGTGAAGTGTGACTAGAAAAGGATTTATTGTCTCCTTCATCAGAAACATTCACTGAGCTCTCTGAATCGAAGCCTGGGTGTTTGTCACTTCTTTCTGTAATATTCCCCCACTGTATCCTCAAAATACTACTCACCTCCTTTTCCAGAATTTTGTTCAGAGAATGTTAAACCTTCTTATTTTATTCTAAATATGCTTCAAACAATGCCCCACATTTTCTATCTCTATGCTCTTTTATATGTAACTTCATAGGTAAATCTTGTGTTTCATTAGCTATTAATCATTTCCAAAATATACTGCACTACTCAGTCACTAGCCTTTCTACTTTAATTACTTGTTAATTACTAGAAGTCCCTGTGCATTTAAAAATATGTCTAGAAACTATAGATAGCTTTTTTACACCATAATTGTTTTAAGTTTATTTTTTTGTAATTTCATACATATTTATTTCATATCTTTCATGAATTCTCAAGAATTCTCTAATTTATTTGTATTGATATGTTTGTGTAATTTAAATTATTAACTTTGAGTTTAATTTGCCTAATGGTTACCTTAAGAATCTTCACTAGGCTTTTATCTAGAACATATTTGATTTAATCTTTATGCTTATTGAAAAAGTTTAATTTTTTCTTAGAAGTCTTTTAACTACTTGGAAACTGTAATCTTAAATTTTAGGCTTGAATGAGAAAGGCCCTCATTATAAAATATCAAAATTATTTCAATCTCCATCTAGAGCTAAAGCAGAGATAATTTACATAAAATTTCCTTTGAGTTATCTAAGTCATACCTGTACTTGAATTCTTCCCATATTTCTCCAAATAATAGTTTTTCTTTGTTCAGGATATTATGTTATTTGTGAAAAGGTAACTCCACCCTTCTTTTAGGAAAGAAAATTTTTTTTTTTGGCTTAACATGGTTTCATTTTGTTACTTATTTTTGTTTCACAAAAGTTTTTCTTAATTTGAGAAATTGGAAAAACATTTCAAATTTGTTTTAATTTATCCAATATATACATGAACCATAATGCAGTATTAATTAAACTAATATTTGACATTTTTATGCTATTTTCTAAAGAAAGCAACTGTTAGTATACGTAGTAGCATTCTATCTTTATAACCAAATTTTTATGAAAATGACAATTTAGTCTAACATTAAACTTCCTCTTTTATCTGTAGCCATTTAAAGGCACACTATTGACATGTAAGGGAAAACAGTAAGCTCTTATTTGTATAAGGAAACATTGGGCTTCTACATGAAATTGAAATAAATATGACATGTAAAACAAAAATATGTTTTAGGCATGAGAGATTATTTTCTTCAAACAATTCCACTAACTGAAGCTCAAGAGAATCTGACAAGAGGAAAACACTTTCTTTAGTAAGTTAGGTAGAAAATTGAGTATTACGTTTTGTGTGTAAATGACTGATAGAGGCTAGAAATTACATTTGAGTAAAATAAAAAGAAACAACTTTCGTTATCTTCTGAACTAAATTCTAGCTTCAATTTGAGTAGAAATGCATTTAAATGAAAAAAATCCACTTCTATTTTAAGCATCTTCTTTATTTTGTTCTGCTGACTCAGAACTAAGCACCAGTTGAGCAGATTGAAATTCATGTAGTGTCGCTCATAAACAGACTCATCCTGAGTGTACGTCAGTTTTTACATTTAAAATGCTACTTCCCCAATTCTCTTACTGACATTTTCTAAGAAAAATTTATTCCCTGTACTGTATATGTTTTATAGATTTTTTTCTCTTGTAAAGACAAATGTGAAAAGCAATTTTTATTTGTATTAATTTTCTTTTTTGTTTGCACCTAGGAAATTGTTTCTGATGAAGGAGAACTCCAGAAAGCAACTTAATAATAGATGAACATTTACTCTGGAGACTGATTCATTACTGAGGAAACACAGTTGAATTCTGTCATTTGATAGATGAAGTATCGACAGCCAGAGTGCACGCTTAGCTCAATTGATTTCAGCGGAAAAACCTCGGCAAAATGTCACACTCTAGCTACTTTGCCTGCTGCTCGTGATGTGTTTCTCAACCTTTTGGACTGAGAATTGGTGTTTCTCATAGATATTTCCTGCTGCATGCTCTTGTTCATTTCCCACTGTAACACTAGGCTATTAAACTCTACAGGTTTGATGCTGTCCAGGGCTATCGTTATGCACTTGTAAAGAAACTGGAGATTGTGGTAGATATCACTGCCCGTAGAACCAACTATGTAAACCGTGTATACATTCCTTTCTTTATAATCATATTTTATTTCTTTTAATGCAATTTATTTTTAAGTGATGCATAAAGCATAAAATTGTATATACTAATGAAATAAGGTAATGTTTCAATCTATATGCCCACTATTTGATTTTAAATCAACTTAAATATCACTTGCATTTAGTAAAGACTTCAAAAGTCCTTTCTTCTAGATTTGTGAAATGCACATATAGTATTGGTATCTCACGATTAAAGAGTGATTTCATTAGACGGCTGATTTTAAAGTCCCTAAGACATTTAGTCAAATGTGTTTAGTTACTTCAAAATTAAATGAAATCACTCAAGTTGTGTGTGTGTGTGTGTGTGTGTTTTTTTGCCAAAGACTTGCCTTTTAAAAGATATCATGTCAAGATTTTATTTTTTCCACAAAGATTCGCCTTTTCACAGTCTCAGTTGATTTTAAAATGGCATTTTGAATCAGTAGTTAAATTTAGTACAGTCAGCTTCCATATATATAGATTCAACCAACTACAAATTGAAGATATTTTGGAAAAAAATGCTGCATCTGTACAAAACAAGTACAGATTTATTTTCATTATTCCTTAAAGAACACAGTATAACAGTCCTTTATAAGCATTTACAAACATTAGGTATTAATAATATAGAGATGACAAAGTATAGGCAGACTTCTTCATATGATAATTTGATTTCCTGAGCTGAACAGGCTTTTTAACTTAAAGGTATATGTGTACCTTGGGTCACACAAACCTATTAACATCATTTTTTCTCAACAGCTCTAATAATAAACAGTTTTGTCAAGAAAGTATTTCTAATTAAGGTATGTAAGTCATTTGAAGCTTAAAAGTATTGCAATTAAACCACAACATAGTAAAATATAAATTTTATATGCACTGAGAGACCAAAAATATGTGTGACTTAATTTATTATAAAATTGTCTTTATTGAAGTGGACTGAATCTGAACCTGCAATATTTTCAAGATATGTCTGATATATACATATATATATATATATATATATATATATGTGTGTGTGTGTGTGTGTGTATATATGTGTATATATATAATATGTATATATGTGTGTATAAGTCTGTGTGTATATATATATGTGTATATATATAATATGTATATATATGTGTGTGTATATATACATATACACACATATATTTGTATAAGGGATTTAAGAATCTACAGACTTCCTAGAACTAATTTTTTTATGGATAAGAGGAATACCTAAGTAAAATTTTCTCAATATGACAGAATTCAAATGTTTTAACATTAATGAGTAATAAAGTAATTGAGAATCATTTCAATTAAGCCAAATTTTGTATTTTTTTTAACCAGAATCAGAATAAACTGAAATGTATACAGTTGCATAAGTGTGTGTGTATAAGAGTAACAGTGTGCACCGGATCTGACAGAGTATCCCTCATGGATTGCAAGAGCAGAAAAAAGTGACAACAAACAAAAATATTCAAAATTTATTGTGCAATGTTCAAAAAATGAAGAGTTACACAGCAGAGAAAATAATCATTTCATTTGAGTATGAGTTTATCTTGGAAACACCGTGTTGAGTAAGAGCGTTTTAATTCTCACAAGACCACCTATAATATGTCATTATATATTCATTAATGTAACCGGAAAAAACTGAACAAGTTATTTTAAATACATTTAATGAGGTATGAAAAACAGGGAGATAAAAGAAACAGCAGCAATAGATAATATGTTATTTATTTGCATTTTAGTTCCTGGACTGGTTTGATTGATTTCATGGTTATTTACTATATTTTTATAGTTTATAAATTATACTAATATCACATATCTATTTGCATTTGTCCAAAACTTGACAAAGTATAATTACAGAAAAACTTAGATAGCTTACATATGGGACAATATCTGATTATTTCATCAGATAGTTGATTTTACAGCACATATAAAAAGATGATACTCAATAATAGTTTCCACAAACATTTTGTATCATGAATTTTATTTAGCAAATAACAAGCAAAAAGAATGTTTTCACTGTGGGACTACAGTTTATTACTTAATATGAATTTAATTTAATTAATAATGTTTTGAAAAACAGCAGTTTATTGTGCAGAAGAAAAGATTATTTTACTTTCTCTGCAATCTTATAGGTATACAGAGCATGTAAGAACATATTTTAGAAGCAAATTTTTGCAAAGATTCACTTGATAGCTCCTCATAGAGTTTGATGAACCTAAAGAATAAAATTTTAAATGTCAAATTTGAGTGTTGCTTATAGTCATTGAAATTTCCATATTGTTTCTTATAATTTCAAAAGCCTTCAAGTGAAAAAGTTTCTATCTCAGTGAGTATTTCTTCAAATGTATATTTATTCTATTCATAAATACATACACTGTTCCCACTGGCAAGATTTTAATTTTCCAGTTCAAGTACGGAATCTTTATTCTATTCACATCTGTTAGCCAGGCTTAAAAAAACAAAAGTACCATAATTACATTATGTAAGTAGGAACTACTACTTTATCAGTTTTGTTGAAAAGAGGATCAATATTCTCTGTGTGGCAAACAGAGCTAAAAGGATTTGAAACTAATAATGTTTGGTGGATTGTAAAAACTTTCATACACCCACAACACAAAATTGCATCATGAGATTGAGTATCTTAGACATGGAGAAGGGGTATGAGGCAACTCTGATTGATCCATGTGAGCAAGAGATTCTCTGCACTATGTTAGATGACAGTTAAATCATGTATTAGTCAATTTTCAATTGAAAACATTTCCTTCAATGAAATACTCTAATACAAGTCAAATAATAAAAATCAAATGTATTTATAATATGCATATGACATTGACCTAAATTTTCATGTTATTTAGTTGAATAAAACTCAGTTATGTTACCTTGACTATGTTATGTCAGCTGCTGTGGCACTCTGTTAGGATTCATTAGGCCACAAGTTATTAGTTCCAAAATAAAGTGTAACTTCGTAATTTATCAGAATAAGCCTTGGTTCCAGATAATCAAACCCCATGTTAGCCATTCCCCTCTTCTTGTTTTGCTCATTTTCATATATTTCATAGGCATTTACATATGCTCATGGTTCATTATTACAGGTCAGGAAAAACTCCTTAAAAACCAAACAAAACAGGGCCAGGGATTTAGCTCAGTGGTTCTGGTGCCTGTCTTGCAAGTGCAAGGACCCGGGTTCGATCCCCAGTAACCACATACAATACTGGACATGGAGACTCACGCCCAGCAGCAATCAGTACCTCATACCACAGTGCCGGATGTGGTGGCTCACACCTATAATCCCAGCACTCGGGAGACAGAGGCAGGAGGATTGCTGTGATGTGAGTTTGAGGCTGAGCTCAGGGCCAGCCTGAACTACAAAGAGAGACCCTGTCTCAAAAAAACCCAAAAAAACCCCATATTTTAGAAAGTGTGAGAGTTAGTCTCTGAACCTCAGTGGGACACAAAAGCAGTATAAACAGAATTGTATACAAAATCATATTGTAAAGATTGAAAGTGTGACAAGTTACTCATTTAGCACAAGGAATTGATTTTATTCACTTAATGGAATACTTTTTGCCTAGCGCATACTCAAAACAATAATAACTTGATAGATAACTAAATCAATATTTGTTCTCTGCTATTGTTGGATTTTTGCCTTTGAAAATAGAAGTGGGATGAGCCGGGGATTTGGCTCAGTGGTTCTGGCGGCTGTCTTGCAAGAGCAAGGACCTGGGTTCGATCCCCGGTAACCACATACCATACTGGGCATGGAGACTGACATTCAGCAGCAACCAGTACCATCTACCACAGTGCCAGGTGCGGGGCCTCACGCCTGTAATCCCAGCACTCGGGAGACCCTGTCTC
The DNA here is from genome assembly GCA_004026965.1 of Petromus typicus. Taxonomy (NCBI): domain Eukaryota; kingdom Metazoa; phylum Chordata; class Mammalia; order Rodentia; family Petromuridae; genus Petromus; species Petromus typicus. The sequence goes on from PVIR01008567.1 coordinate 27,232, forward strand.
AAAAAACCAAAAAAGAAAGAAAGAAAATAGAAGTGGGAAACTTGGATTTAGAATTAGGAGAAAGAAAAGGGAGGTTCTTTAAGAACAAGATGAAAGAAAGTTTTGTCTGAATCAAAGAGCCAGTTTGCCTACTGAGGTGAGTACATTTGCCAGTGGGGTGTCTCAGGCAGCACGTGGCACCCTCATGGCCACGCGCAATTGTCATGAATTATTTACAGCCCATCATTACACCCTTCAAGTCACTTGCTAAGACTCACTCTCAGATCTTATGGCACTTGTCTTCTGGAGTCATGCAAATAGAAAACAAATGTGTGTATGTGTGTAGACTCGTGAAATTAAAGTAAACTTAAGTATTCACCAGAGGAGAAGTTTATACATTATTATTTACATCAAGAGTAAACTATATTTATGAAAATAGATATGCTTATCTAAAAAAGATTTCTAAAGCATTAAGCCGAAATGTAGAATTTCAATTAGCCCAATCATCATGTGATTGATTGGAAAGGATGCGAAAGTGAAGAAAAGAAACTAAATGTATTTTAAAAATCAATATAAAAATATTTAATCCACAAAATTGTACTGAAAAATTGTCCCAGTTTGTGCTCGAATAGTTACATATATAAATTACTAATTATTACATTTGGGATGTTAAAATACACATGTGGTGATAGTCTCCCTTTCTGATCCTCATTATACAGATATTCTGCTAAATAGATTTAAACAGCAAAACAGGTTTAAACAATGTAATCTGTGCTCCTCTAGTTGCATTAATTTGAAATTCACAATGCCCCAGCACTGATTAATTACAGACAAATTATATTTTTCTTTGTGCATAGCTCAATAGATAATTACATAGAACTGCTTTGTGAAGGGAGAGGAGTTGCGTGTCAGAGAATAGGAGTGGCTATTACATAAAATGAAGAATTTAAAGAAGTTGGAAAAATAATTTTAAAACAGCTTTTGACTTCTAAAGATTCCTAATTAGCCAGAAAAATTTGAGTTAGCTCTGTCTCTATTTTACAATCCACATCTGCTCTTTAATTCAACTTCTTCTGAATGTTTTCACATGATAAAAACAGGAACCTGCATGATGTCACTGCAGTCGCTTAACTTTGCTCACTTTTCATGCTGCCTCTCCTAAAAACTTCGAATACTGACTGTATAGAATCAATTTTCTCAATGTTTCATCTTTCAATTTTTAAATCATTAAAATCGCCTAGCCTTTCAGGCCACACATCACTTATCTACTAGCATTTTCAAGATCTATAGGCAAGTTTTATTCGGATGCTATAAGCTTTGGTGATACTTTGTTGGTCAATTTGAGATCAACACCATCTGTTTTTCTTTATGTAGTACAAAGGGTTCGCTTTTTGGCTTTGGTGACAGAATTGGGAACTATCAAGTAGTCACCGTCTAACCTGGAGGTGCTCTCCCAAAACTCAGCTTCAGGCTCAGCCAGCAACACATGTGAGCTACTTCTTTGGTAATGAGGTGAGGGGTAAAGTAGGATGAGAAGTGGTTACTTTTACCAGTTAAAAAAAGAAAGTAGGTGAACACCTAATATATTTTGACCTTAAATTGCTAATTCCTATTAGACAAAGGGAGTGACTTTATTATACAATTAACATTTCCCCTAAAATTATCAGTTATCATACTAAAGTCACCCTTTCCATTGAAGCTTTTCTCATGTGGTGCTGAGCCGGGCAATACATTCCCCATTACCCCATTGTCTTTGGGAAATATATGCAGCCTGCTACCTAGGAAACTGAAGTGTAGGAGGAGCTGTTCTCAGAGACTGTACATGGCTCTGGTTGCCAAGGAAACACATTCCTTTCTTTCATAAAAGTGCAGAGCAGTTTTTCTGTTAGGAATTGAATTAACAGTATTCTCAGAGGAAAAGCTGAGTGAGGAAGGTAGTAAGTATATGTATACACAAACACACACACACACACACACACACACACACACACAAAAACTGAATTGTAAACTCTGCGGGAGCTAAGATGCCTTATTTTCAGGGTGGTGCTTTCAATAGGAAGAGTGAAACCTAGTAGATTAGAACATTTTTTTGAAACAATTAAAATGTCAGAAAATACAAAATATTAAAAAAACACTGTATATAGATAAAATAAACTTTCTGAATACTAAATTGCATTGTGTAGTATCTACATGTATGTTTTATTTTTTTTATTTTTTTTCTACATGTATGTTTTAAATCTGAACTTTTGCAATGACTTTACGTAGTATCTTTCTTTTAAATACAAATTTTGTATTATACAAATCCTAATTAAATGTTGAAATTTGACCCTTTCTTTTTAAGTCACTGTTATATTAGGTTAAAATCGCCTATTTCACATTCTAGTATGCTATTCTTTTATCATTCTAATATAACTAAAACATGTTAAAATCCTAAATAATATGATATATTAGCATAAGTGTTATTTTAGCAGATTTGTTACATATGGTCATCTATTAAGTCCATCCTATCAATTGTATAAAACCACCATTAAATACTCTAATAATAGTAAAAACCTGTTAAACCATGACTATGGGAGAAAACAATAGTAATCATTAAATTCAAAAGGCTATTTCCTAGAAACTGTAGCTCTACTCTATTTTAAAATGTTGGTTATCCAAACAAAATTCAGTTACATAAAAGCATTTTATCCCAGAAATAATTGGAAAAAGTATTTTCTACCTGGAACATAAATTGGAAAGAATTAGAAATCACGTGGTATTCTGCCAGGTGATGAAGGTGTGTCAGAACAGGTACACTCATGCATTGCTGATGAAATGGGATTTGTGACTGTTTAGAGTCAACTTGAAAAAATAATTCCTTCAATGCCTTAAAATGTCTTGATTTCAACTATACCAAGGATTATAATTTAATATAATTTCCTAATGTAATCTAGGTAAAGGACATTATTCACATTTTGTCACAATTAGAGTAAATTATAAGGGGTTTTTGTCATTAACATAATGGTAGATATATGCAAGGGAATTATACACTGGTACATGCAGCCATTAAGGTGAATCATAATGAGAAAAATGAATTCACATGGAAAGTATTCATGATAGAATGAGAAGTGCAAAAGGAATAAAAATTCACTGAAAAAATTAAAATGACATAAGAAAATACTGTCTTAAATTGATAGTCTGTTATTTTTTTCTACCCTTTTCTAATTATATCAACTTCTCTGCATTAAACATTTATTGCATTTGCATTTAGAAAATGTCACCAAGTATTACATAAGATGAAGTTTCAGTGACATAGGGGACATATAACAATGTCAAAGGAAGAACAGTAAGTTTATGAAATAGTTATCAACATCAGAGTGAAAACAACCCCAGTCAGAGCTCACCTGGAAAAGTTTTAGCAGCATGATCTCAGCCATGCTGTTACAGCTGAACCTGTCCAAGAGGATAAAAGTCTCAGCACCAACTGCCAAGCTGCGGGAAGAGGTAGCTACATGGAATTAATATGGAGACAACAGAAAGGTAGAGTCAAATCATAAGCAAAGTCAACTCATCAAACCTCCTAAAGACTCCATTTGATAAAAAGTGTAACTACATAAGAAACATGCAAATATGCGTATGGTTAATTCAAAAAAGAGGAAGAAGGTTTACACCTCACTAAAATCTGAACACTCAAAATGTTTTCCTAATAAATCAGAACCAAAATATGAGATTTTGGTGTAGCAGCAGAATTCAAAACCTCTAGGCTTCCAATAAGCTAAATGAAAAATGAGCTCAAATAGCTTTTTATAAGTTTTTTAAAAATTAATTTTATTGATGTACTTTTAATACCTATGACCACATTCAACATTTGTACCAGTATATGACATTCCCCTGCCCTCCTTTCGACCTCTGTCCCCTATATTCATAAGCATTGTTTCCTTCTTCTTTTCTTCACCATGAAATTTTTCTTTCCCTTCTTCACTTATTCCTACTTCCCTCTTTTTCATTTTCCTTTGGAACATTTTTTTGTCCTATTTCATAATACCTATCATAAATTTTGGAATTCACTTACACCTTCAGTTTCTCCAAACAGAGAAATGATACAGTATTTACACATCTGTCTTACTCATTTCACTTAAGAGTATGTCCTCAAGGTACATCCATTTGAGTATAAATGACTCAAATTTATCATTCTTTATAGCTGAGTAATATTCCATTTTAGTTTTTAAAAACCCACATCTTCTTTATCCAGTCTCTTACTGATTGACATTTGGGTTGTTTCCAAAATTTGACTATCACAAACTCAGCTTCTATGAACATGGATGCACATATGTCAGTGTCATATGAAACTTCTGAGTCTTTTGTACATATATATATCTAGCAGGAGATAGCAGGGTCAAATGGGACCTCTCATTCTAGGCTCTTAAGGTTTTTAATCTCCACACTGATCTCCACAGTGGTTGCACCAGTCTACCATTCCCACCAGTAGTGGAGAAAGGTTTCTTTCTCCTCACAGCCTTGCCAGCATTTGCTGTTGGTTGATTATGTGACAGCAGCCATTCCTTTGTGGAGTCAGATGGAATCTCAGTGTTGTTTTCATCTGAGTCTCTTGAATGGCCAGCCATGTTGAACAGTGCTTCATCTGTTTCTTAGCTGCCTTTACTTCATCTGAAAAGTATCTGTACCCTAAGTGATATTTACATTTGTGCTGCCTCTATCAGACCTATATTTCAAATTACACTCAAGTTTATGAAATTCCCTCACACCAAATGTGAGAGTAAATGTGTTAGTCAGTGACATACTTCTCTATATGGAAGCAAGTATCACTATACAAGAGTGTAGCTGGTAGAATGAATGAGAAAAATGTAGACAAGAAGCCCAAAGAAATTACTCTCAGTGTTAACTTCTGGGGCTCAGAAGGCATGCAACTCAAATCTTTGTTCTTGAAATCCATAAAATTAAATACTTACATATAGTTACTTTTAAAAACTAATAATCTCAAATTCAAACATGAAGCCAGTGATTTCAGTGGATGCTGAAAGCAGTGAAACTGTTGTGTCATTACTTTCAAAGATTCCAAAACAAGATAAATGAATGAATGCAATATACATGACAAACTACTGTGAATATCAGCCTCTCATAAATACCTTATTAGTAAGAATCAGCCACGAGATACACATGCTTAAAGAGCAATTAGGAAAAATTAGCAGCCATCTGATAATAGGAACAACAAAAGAGAGAGATGGTGTAATTCAGCTTCCCAAGTCACTTCAGGGAAATTTGCTAAGCTAAAGAAATGTGCTTTCCATGTAAGGCAGAAGTTTTAGCTTTCAGCTGATGATGGCTCACACACACTCTTGCACCCAAATCACCGAGAACCTAGAGCAGCCTTTGTGCAAGTTTCTGGTCATGCAACTGTCAAGACGGGGAGAATCTGACAGCCAGCAACTGGTTCTGTGGAGGAGGAGATTGTGCCCACAGCACCTGTTGGGTCACCGTCTGAATTCTCCTAGTCGAGTAGTTTCAGCCACAAATAGGGTAATAAGGAAGGAAAGCACTTGGCTTTTGTCAGGTAGGCTAAGTGTTTAACTCCATTTTTGTGCCAACGTCACTTGTACTTGTGGCTGTTTTCTCATTAAGGTGCTGGTAAAAACGTCAACACACACACTATAAAATCACCAGACATGGATTACCTCACTGATTTATGTTGGAGCACTCCCCTCTTAAACAATAAAAGGATAAGCTGAAAGTCTTTACCCAAATAGGAAATGAGGAGCTCTGTAAACTATAGTATTCTTGATCCTACTAACTTAGACGTAGCCAAAACACACAGGGCAGAGGTGAATCACTAATATTCATGAAGGAGTTGAGAAGTAGATCATTTAAAACTGTTCATCGCGAACAGAAAAGGAAGAGAAGTTATTAAAGCAGTTCTAGTAAGAATATTTCCAGTTCTTTCTCAGGTCACTTAGCCAGAAAATCTCTCCAAGGGCCGCAGCAGTGACTGGCACAGGTGGCCTGCGTGTCTCCCAGGTGCCAGCCTTGTTCAACACACTGGTCTGATACTGTTGCGCGCATTTGTACATTCCCTTGTCAGCTGGATCATCCAAGTTTTCTATGAAAGTATATGTTGTGCAAAATAATACGAACTATGTCAAAATAATACTCAGAATAGTACTTTGTAAACACTGCTCCAATTTCAATGTGTCCTCTCTAATAGTCAGGTGTGGACAAATGTGACAGGTGGGGTGTTTGACAGGTGAGGAGGCCAGGAGGGCTCCTTTTTCATGAGTGGAATTGACATCCTCACTGCAGAGGACTTGTGCATTGCCGCTCTTTCTGGCTTCTGCCATGGGAGAGTACAGGGCTTGTCTTCTGAGGAATGCAGTCACTACTCTGCGGCCGCCACATTGACAGCAGAGAGGCACTGTCACAGACAACCAAACCTCCCGGTCATTGATCTTGGACTCTTCAATCTCCATGACTTTGAATTGATGTTTGTCCTTTATAAATTACTCAGTATCAGGTATTGTACAGAGCAGCATAATGTGCTAAAACAAATGTAGAAGATATAAATTCCATTAAGAAAAGTCTGACACTCAGATACAGCAGGAAAATTGCTTATGTAGCAAGAATTTGAGCTCTGAGAACATTTACTAATAATGGCATTGGATGTAAAAATTAGAAGCAAGATATTTATTGTGAGCTTAAAATGTATGATAATTTCTGGACAGAGGATGAAGCTATCATGAACAGAAGGATTTTAAAAGAAAACAGTGTATCTGTGCCTATTAAGTGAGGAAACTAGAAAAGAATAGTACAGAGTGAAAGCTTTCTAGCTGAAATCCTTTTAAGAACTCATAAAATGTGTAACACTTATGCTAACCTGGTTTCAGAAATTACATCAGGCTTCCCAGTCATGCTCATGCTGGCATTTTGAACCAGATCATTTAGTCACTTAAGGCTGTTTTATGCATTCCAGGGTGACTGTCAGCCTCTTAGATTTTTATCTACAGGATGCTAGTAGCACCCCAATGACCCATACAATCTTACAAAAAAGTATCCCCAAACATAGGAATACACAATTAAATGGAAGACACTTGTAATTTAGAACTGTTGAATTATATTGAATGAAAATTATTTTATTTATTCGAAATTTTTTAGCTAAAATAGTTTTCATAAAGATGCAACTGATTACTAACAATTGAATTTGTAAGAAAGATTTTTGCAGATTGTGAATTTTGCCTGGATTCAACATAATATTGATAAGTTAATATTACCTAACATATTCTATGTGTCAGGCACTATAGAGAATTCTTATTGTTTTATGTTGCTTTCATAGACATTTTGAATACAAGTTTGACTTTTGCATTCACAGGTTTTAGTTAACCATGATATAATTTCCATTTCTCCACCTCCTCCCAATTTTGCAGTGCAGTTCAGCCAAGTACCACTTTATGCAGTACAACTGGCTTCTGGTGACCACTCATAAAGGAGCTACAGTGATAGCTGTTGTGATTTAACACAGACCTTCAGGTCACACAGCAGGGACTAGCACTCCACCGCTCTGCAGCTGCCACAGTCTTGCTGTCCACCCACCAATTAGAACTCCCTCAGAGACTGGCTTTGATGATGTCCTGGTCTCCAGAAGGACTTTGATCCATTTTCCCTCTCTCTCCACACCTAGTCGAGGCAGGTCTCTGAATGCCTCTTCCTTCTTTGCTTCTCCTAGGCTCCACCAGGCATGTGGTACTTTTCTTTCAAGATCTATACAGCATAGTGTCATACATCACTTCTGTCACTTCCTCACTGCTGGGCAGTAGTTTGCTGTGTATCTCAGCTGACTGATGCCGTCAAGCCTAACTTGCATCTCCATCTGGCATCTCTTAGCCAGTGGGTGTCTTGGTGGAGATGCACAGCACGGACAGGAGCCAGGAGAGCATCTTCCGGGATAAACAATTTCCCTGGAAGAAAGAACCACTGCACTTTACTCAACTTGACATTTGTGCCTGGGAAATTGAACCCCGGGAAAATTGATGAGATGAATAAAGATGGATAAGAAGAGGTCATTTTTGGTAGCAGAGATAGGGCAAAATGTCCAGTGTTACAGTGCAAGTTGTCCTTTGACCTTACTGTTTCTAACATTTTCTGTTGGAGGCAGTAATAAAATGTATACCATGGACGTCTTAAAGATCCATGAGCATGTGAAGGGCTAAGGATTAGTTATCCCTTGGCTTTCTTAGTTATCCCATGTTTTCCTGAGTCACATAGTAACCATATGACGTATCTCCCTGCTGAGTCAGCCAGCATCATTACAGTGTCCCTATAGAGGCTGTAATTAGGACACTTCCTCTCCCTGAGACCTATGGTCTTGCATTCACTCAGCTAATATTTGAAAATACTTAAACATATACATAGAAACCTAAGTAGAGGAGTTCAGTGCTATGTTGTTTTACAATTCACAGTATGAGATTATCCCTTTAGGGTATCTATGAGATAAATTACTGAATTTTAAAATATAATATTGTGTAATACAGACATCCAGAAAACATTTATTTGTATCTATTATGGTGGTATAAAAAGTTACAAAGCAGCATGCATAATGATCTCATTTCATCAAAAATTAAAAACGAACAAAAATCCCTACATGTATATGTGGACCATGTATCTTATTGTTCAGAGAAAAAAGATGTTGTTGTTGATTAGAAAAAAATTATAGCAAGATATTATTAATGTACTAATACATGTGAAGAGGTTATTCTCTTAAATTGTGTATAAGATAGTGAGGTTTTTTAAAGTAAGAATGTAATATTTCTTTGAGGAAAAATATAGTAAATACTATATTTTTTATTCTATATTAATTATATTAAAATGTTTCTGTCATGAGCAAAATGTAAGCATATATCTGATTAGAATCACAATTCAAAGAGAATAATTAAATATCCAGTGGTAGAGTATTATGCTAAATAAAAAGAGGTAACAAGGCCCTAATTTATTGAAAACCTGAAAGTAAATGAAAATCCTTGGGATTTTTTTCCTACCAAATGCTTAAAGCTGATATTATACTGATGATCTATTGTAGTAACCACTTGTAGTAACCACTGTAATGTACCATACAGATCCCACTAAAGGAATGAAAGGCTTATTCTCCCTGCGGCTGGGAAACCTGAAGACCGAGTCTCCAGTGGTTGGCACTATCAGAAAATTTTCTCAGCAGAGAAACCTACCTTTCCCCAAATAGACTCTATGCCTGACTGAATCTACATGTACTATTAATTAATCAATACTAAATCTGAAGCATCCCTATCTATTCTTTCTTTAGAGCTCAACACAAGAGTCTAGTTGCAGTTATCAATCATTTTCATTAGAATTATTTAGTAAATACATTATTTTCAACTTCATTCCAGAATAGGTGTTTTTATTTTTATTTCTGAATAATAATACTTTTTCCTTGCTTTATTTGCTTTTGCTTTTAAATTGCCTTATACTTATAAATTCTCTTATTACACACATCTCCAAGATATTTTTGAATAAATTAACAAATAGAAGATATTTTTAAAGTGCTCTTAAAAATCTAATTCCTGCTAAAGAAAATGGCTCCTTCATATTTCACATTGCTCAAATCACAGATATTTGCAGCTTTTTTACAGCAGTTAAACTTTTACTCACATAATCATGAAGTGAAATCTCCAACATGCTACTCTAATTGCCTAATTGTTTTTATTGCATGATTTATGTTCGAATTTATCTGCTTATGAAGTGAGAGGTTTATGATAGCTCCCAGTTGTGGATGTTTTGGTCCTGGACAATCCATTGCCTCTTGGCCTGTGGTGAGATAATATCTGGTGGGATCACATGAGAGAGCAAACCTTTCACCTCAGTCTCAGAAAATGAAGAAAGAAAAACATCTGAGGTCTTCCTATTCCCTCCAAGAGTCAGTCCCCAAATCTAGATCCCTCACAGGGCATCCCCCACTGCTTCCCTAGAGCAGCAAGCTGGGGAGTGGCACTTTGACAACAGGCTTTGGGGGACAGACCCAAAATTAGGACACTGACCAGTTCTGTCTCTCTCTTAGGACACTCTCCAGCCCTTCAGGAGAAAGGAGAGTCCCCACCTCCACCAATGACACTCGTCACCTCGTGTACTGTGCTGGGAGGAGGAAAGCGTTGAAACTATCAAATCCTCGCTGCCTCCACGCATTAGTTCTCTGTAGTTCAGGGCAGTGAAGATGATGACCAAAATGCCAACAGGTTAAAATGACATCAAGACCAGCAGGAGAGTTTCAATATAGGACTGAGGACTGTTCTATAACAGAGAGCAGGTGACAGCTGAGACAGCATTCAGAGACAGGCTAAGATCTAGACTGAGAAACCCTGAGAAGCTTGAGCTGAGGCCAAACAGATGATAGAGTCTGTATTCTGTCATGGGTGTAACCTTCCAAGTGGGTGGATCTGAAGCAAATGGTATTTAGTTCAGTGGTCTGCTTGAACCGGCTTCAGCAAAAACCAGCAGTCTGATTCACTGTAGGACATTATCTGGGTTGCCTGTCTACATTAAAATCAAAGGCTTCTTTGTTCCAGTAGAAGAAGTTCATGGATAGTTCTGAGACTTTTGTATATTCAGTTTATATATGACACCGTTGTTGTGGCTAACTTTATAACTACAGCCAAGGTTATATAGGTTTTGATTCCAGTTGGTTTTCTCTGTGTGCCAGTATCTGGATCACTCAGGAGCTATAAACAATAATGTGATTGATTTTTTTAAAAACCTGGCACTGTGCCTAGAAGATGCAAACACAGAAAAGAAACAAGCAAAAATAAAACAAAGGAAGACAAGAAAACATAGTGCTTCCAAAATCCTCCAACTCCCCCCAAGCCATGCAGTCATGGTGGGGGAGATAATAAGCCACAGAACAGAAAGGCTGAAAGGCTGATAATGGAGGTAACAAAACACCTTAATGAGATGCTTAGAGAATTAAAGAGTATTGTCCAAATACATAATGACCCTAAGAAAACAAAAGAACAAATCTAGTAAACACATGAATAAAATCCTGGTGGAGCTAGAGAAAGATGAAAACCCTAAATTAGCAGCATGAAAAAGTATGGACATCCACTAAAGAGTTCCAGGTATCAGGATGTTAAAATTATGACTGAAAGGATGGCCAGCATAAGCAACGAATGTGAGCACAGTATCAGATCTAGAAGACAGAGCTGTGAGTAGTAATCAGTTAATGAAAGATACCTTAGAAACAACAGAGACATGTAAAACTGATGCAGTAGCTTCTGGGTGACTCTAAGCAGTCTAATATGAGAAACATTATAGTTTAATGAAAAATCAGAAGACAGTACCAAGGCTATAAAATAACTGTCTGCAAAAGTAATAGCAGAAAACTTTCCAGACATGAAAAACTAATTTAACACACAGATAAATAAGGCATATAGGACATCAAATAGCTACAATTAGAAAAAAGCATATACATGACAAAATAATTAAAATATCAGAAATCCAACACAAGAACGATATCTTGAGAGCTGTTAGAGGAAAGCAATGAATCAATCACCTGTACTGAGAAGCTCATCCTCATTGCAATAGATTCCTCTACACAAACTTTAAAGGAAGAAGAACTTGGAGTGAAGTGTTTCAAGCTTGAAATGAAAATAACTTTCATCCTAGATTGATAAATCCTATAAACTGTCTTTCAAAACTGATGGAGAGATAAGATACTTCCATGATAGGGAGCACCTAACCAAATTCATGATGCCTGAACTAGCACAGTAACAACAAAAACCTTCCAAATATATTCTAGAAAGAGACAATGAAACAACAATGCCAAGGATCCCAGTTGAACAAATGCATTGAGTAGGGGTAACAATTAATTAAATGGAAAAGAACGAAAAAAAGCAACAAATAAATATATTGAGTAGAAAATTCCATCAATTATAACTATTGAGATGAGGGAAGTAAATTATGAATTAAAAGAGAAGATAAGAACAGATCAAGAAATAAAATCCAGTGGTATGCTGTATGCAAGAAACATATCTAACATGAAACAGAAATTCATCAACTAAAATTAAAGGTGGCTGTTAAGCCAAAGCTTATCATAAAAGGCAAAGAAAGATATTATACTTTGGTTAATGGAACTCTTCAACTGGAAGAGATAGCAATTATAAAAGAATATGCACCAAACTGTGGCACACCTAACTTTATAAAACAAGCACTAAGTGACATAGTATATCAGATAAATGTTTGTACAGTTATAGCAGAGAAATTCAGTATCACACTACAGCATGTCCCTTTCTGTTCCGGGAGGATTATCAGATACTTTTATTTTTTTTAGATAAGTGGTTCTTTTGTGGTTTTATTTTTTAGTTTTTTCGAGACAGAGTCTTGTTTTGTAGTTCCAACTGGCACCAAACTCGCTATGTAGCCCAAGCCAGCCTTGAACTCACAGCAATTCTCCTATCTCTGCCTCCTGAATGCTGAGATTACAAGTGTGAGCCACCATGCCCAGCATTGTGCTGTGTGGTACCAGGGATCAAACTTGGGAACTTGCACTTGCCAGGCAGATTCCAGAACCACTGAGCTAAATCTCCAGCCCCAACAACATGATTTTTATACAACACTGACACAAACATACAGCATAAAGCATTAAAAACCACACATATCAAAATATCATAAATATACTATTTTTACTTTACAGTGAGCACACAGCAAGCACCACATCTCTAATGATGTCTGACACACAGGTAAGCTACTTTTAGATTTTTTCACATCTACAAATGTTCATAACGTGAGGTGCATTTGTATCTCTGAAAGTTCGCAGCTTGAATATTCATAAGTCAGGACTTTATCACAAATAGATCAACTAAACAAAAAAAATAAAAAAGAAATATCAGAGTTGAGCTAAATCATTGAACAAATTCCTTAATATACGTTTAAATAGTGACCTACCCAACAACAACAGAATAGAAATTCTTTTAGGCAGCACATGGTACGTTTTCCAAAATAGAGCACATAATAGTTTAAGTAAGTGCAAAAGAACTGAAATTTTTCCATGGATATTATCATGTCACAGTAGAGTGAAATTAGAAATCTGCATTAAAAGATATCACAGAGACTATGAAAATGTACAGTGATTAAACAACACATGGGGATAATCAATGGATAGCTGAAGAAATGAAAGAAGAGATGAGATATCCCGGAATTTTAAAATGTCAGTACAAGATAATTTATAGGACAACAATGAAAGCAGTCTTTGACTGAAGTTTATAGTAAGGAATGCCTACATCAGGAAATCAGAATGAGGTGACATAAATAACTTAATAAGGCATGACAGTATCCCTGAAAAAACAAGAGCAGTTGGAATCTAGAGCTTGTATTAGGAAGGAAACAAGAAAGATAAGAAAAACTCAATGAAATAGAGACTAAAATAAAACAAAGAATTAATATGTCAAAGAGCTGGTTCTTTGAAATAATAAAATAGAGAAACCCTTAGAGAATCTTTCTTTAAAAATTCAAATCTTCATTGAGTCATTCATACTCAAATGGAGACATCCTCATAAGTGAACAAATAGGTCACAGATGTATAAATATCGTATCTTTTCTCTGGTATGAGAAAATGAAGACATAAATAAGTTCTAGTATATATATAGTTGATACTGTGAAATAGAAAATATTTAAAAGGAAAGAGGGTGTAGGGATAAATAATGAAAGAAAAAAAATGTGATAGTAATAAAGAAGGAAACAAAGCTATGTATATAGGAGGTGGGGATGCAGGGTGGGTGGGGGAAGGGAAAAAATGAGAATCAAGTCATGTCATATTCTGGTACACACTGTCAATGTTGAATGTGTTGGTGTGTACTCCTAATGTACCAATAAAGATTTGAATTTTAAAAAATTATTTGGAAGTATAAGGCAGAGAATGGCAGGTGTTTGGTTTCATAATCTAACTGTTTGTGAATTATTAGTAGTTTCCTGTAGCAGACATATTTCTAAGTTAGATAAATTCACACACCCTCCGTGAAGTTGCGGTGCCCCTGCCTCTCAAGATCTCCACCGTGTGATGCTTAGGTCCCTTACAACCGTGGCCCTCAAGAGCAGGTAAAACTGGACATGTGAGGAGATGCCATTATAGCGATGAAGTTACTAACCTACTGAGTTTAAAGTACTCATAACAGAATTATCATCTTATTTAGCCTAGAGCTTTTGATCTTATGCAGGTTGTTAGAAGAATTTTTTTTCTTGCTGTTTCAGGAGTTGGCATTTCTTTCTTTGTGGATTGTCTTCAGAGGTTCTCCTCAATTTGTAAAGACTTTTCAAAATTCCCTATCTTAAAGCACTATCCACAACAAGGCAGTTTTCTTTTTTCTTGAAGGCATAGAAGACCATTCTTCCTTATTTTTTCTTTTCCTTTTATTTCTTTTTTGTGTCAAAGGATTTATCTGGTTAGATCTCTTTTGAAAGGGAAACTAGGGAGGTGAGGTGGGGCAAAGGAAAGAAGAGGAAAAAAATATTAGAAAAGAAAGAAAGAATGGAAACAAAGTCTTTGTAAATGGAGAGGGTTGGGGGCATTGAGGGGAGGGTAGCTGAACAAGAAAAAAAATAGAAGCAAGTTGTGCCATGTATAGGTATAAGATCCCAGTGATGACTTTTGAATTTTTCAAGTTACCTGATCTTTTATCTTGCTATTCACAGTCTGTTAATATCCATATCCAGTATTTTTTCTTTAATTACAATATGGTTTGGACACTATGATTTGCATGTTTTGTGTCCCCTTAAAATTCAAATTGAAACTCAAGAATTAGTGCAAAAATATTAAGAAGTAGGGGCTTAGGAATCAATTAGGTCAAGGGGCTGTATCTTAATGAATTAGATTTGCATCCTCAAAAGAAAAAGAAATACAATTGGACTGGGGATTTAGCTCAGTGGTTGCAGCACTGCCTAGAAAGCAGAAGGTCTTGAGTTGGATCCCTGAAGAGAGAGAGAGAGAGAGAGAGAGAGAGAGATTGTACTAACATTCATCCAAGATGGCACCGTCTCTGGATAATTAGCTTTGATTTGGACTTCTCAATCTCTAAATTTCTGGAAAAAATTACTTTTCTTCACAAATAACCCAGGCTAAACTTTTATTAGAGCAGTATGAACAGAGTAAGGCAACTATGTTTTTAATTTTTTACATTTCTATGTTTTGTCGCTTGTTTATTTACTACTACCACAGTTTGGTAAAGTTCTTGAAAACATTCATAACACCAGCTCTGTTTCATATTTCTGTGGTAATTCTACTATCTGAGCTATAAAAATATTTATTACAAAGTGTCTTTTGACCATGATTTGCTTATTTATTTTTCCTTTGAGCATTTAATTTTGTGATATAAGCTAGATATTTTCTATGATATTTACTATGAAGTCTAGATAATGTAAAATTAATTTAAATAGTCAATGATTTTGTTTTGAAAGATTATTGATTATAAAATGTGGATTTATGTACTGCTAAGGATTATTCCATTTTAAAATATCATCATACACCTTGTTCCTTGTTCTTTTTTTAATTCAAATCTTTATTGCTACATTATGAATACACATCATCATATTCAACATTGAGTTTGTACCAGAATATGACACGACTTGATTCTCATTTTCCCCCTTCCCCCACCCACCCTCCAACCCCTACCCCTATACACATCAGCTTTATTTCCTTTTTTATTACTATCACTTTCTTTTTCCCCTCGTTATTTACCCCTACACCTTCTTTCCTTTTAAATATTTTCTATTTCACAATATGTAAATAGAACTCATTTACATCTTCATTTTCTCATACCAGAGAAAAGACTATATTTACACATCTATGACCTATTTATTTCACTTGTGAGGATGTCTTCAAGGTACATCCATTTGAGTATGAATGACTCAGTGTTATCATTTTTCTTGGCAGAGTAATACTCCATTCTTGTTCCTTATTTTTGAAGGCAGTGTTCCTTAAAAAGGTTTTGTTTTGCAAGTCTCAGTGAAAGCCAAAGTGTATTGTTAGCAGTGATGTGATGTCAAAGCCTTGGAAATGACAACTAAAAGAGCTTCGTGTCAGTTCTCAGTTCTAGTCCAAGGTAGAAGGGCTGCATCTAATGATGCTCTTCTTCTCTTGCAAAGTCCTGCAGTGGTGCAGGGCCTCACGTGGCAGGTGATAGGAAATATGCAGAAGACTTAGTCCTCAATGTTTTCTATGAGACATACTGAAGAGATAACCCATGACCACATCAATCCATTAACTGCACAAATGAGCTAATTTTATTTACAAAGATACCACCCTAATTAGCTCTTACCAGATCTTACCAGATCCCAACTTTTACAGCCTATTATTGTGATTAAATTTCAGTGGGTCCCTTCGGGAACAAGTCATATTCAAACCATTCAAACCATCACAGCCAGTGAGCTGCATAATTTCTCTCAACTCTGGATTAACTATCACTGGAGTGTTAAATTGTGAACAATTTGGAATCAAAGTGAAAATTCTCATAACCACATAGCTTTGTGCTTTGATAGTTTTCAGCTCGCTGATCAATGACTGGGTAACTTTCATGTAGACTTCTAAGCAATATTTTCCCCGAACAATTTCCCCATTTCGGATAAATTCCATCCACCTCCATCGGCTACAAATCTTTCCTCTTACGTATCTCCAGTTAACAAGATTTTTACTCACATTTGACTACATCTTCCTGCTGTGTTGAAGTACCCTGCCCTAGTCACTTTCCTTGTTGCTGGGTAAAATAACAACACCTGCAATTTAAGGGAGCAGAGGTTTATTTTGCCTCACATTTCAGAAGTTCTGGTCTCTGCATGGCCAGTGCTCCAGAACAGGTGTGCTATGGTGGACAGGCTTGGGCAGAAAAGGCGACTCCCTGGCCTCCAGGAAACAGAATGTACCTGTCCAACCAGACTCCAGCCACGGACAGCGAGGCAGCCATTAAGCCTCAGTAACAGTCACCTTCCAAGAGGTCAATCTCTGCATGTATGAGGCTTCAGGGAGCATCTAGATGTAAATCATAACACGCTGTCTGGCAGAAATCTAGGGTAATCAAGGGACTTTGGATCTCATCTTGTTTGTTTTCATTGATGGACAAGAATTGTCCTCAACTGCCGCTCATTAAATTTTTTTTTTTTTCATTCTGAAATTGCATGTTTTTGGATGCCTGAAAGCAGTTCCAACAGTGATTCTGTTTTTCATACCATTTTATAGGCAGGTAGTTTTATAGGTCTGCAGGCCAACATGGGTATGAGTTATTTCTTTCAAAACAGAAATACATTTTACCGGTTCTGAAGATAAGAAATTTTACATTAAGAAAAGTTAAGCTTCTTGCTTATTGTGACAAAGTAAGTGATAGAAAGAAATGGCTTGTAAAACAGGTCTTCTCGTTTTATTTCCAAGGTATTTCTACTGCATTGCAAAATCTCCATAGGTGAATAGCACCAGGGAAATATAGATTAGGAGAGATTTTCTAATCCAATGCTTTACAGACTTTTCATTTCATGGACCAATACAATTGTAAATACATTGTAGGCAATGATTTACAGATTATAGATGCTTTGTTTTTCTGGATATTAAACAAATAAAGCAATGAAGAGAGTAAGTACAATCTACTAATGTTAGTATTTTACCAAAAAAAAGTCATAAAAGACATATAATTTTACCTTAAAGGAGAATCAACATAATGAATAAATTCTCTTTTATAGAGGACTCATTATTATATTAAATATCTTTAGACCATCAAATTAATCACAATATGGACCAAACCTTTCAGGGAAGATTTACAAATAATTAATAAAAATCTATTTCATAAGTAAAAAATATTGTTATGGAATTTTGTATGAATTAGATAGCATTTTCCGTGCTTACAGTAATTAATTCCTTTAAATACCCTAAGCAGATTGTGAGTTGGGTTCTGGTACATTCTTCATTTTGCATGCGATTCTGATGAAATACAAAATAAAACATTTTGCCCAAGGTCACAGATAATAATATGATAAAGAATCAATACCTGAAGACTTGCGATCTTAAATTGTGCTATTTTCTGCAATCATTTTTTGAAAATGGGAGCCTGAGAACAAAGTAGATACAAGCTATGAATCATGTTTCAGAAGTTATTTTTACAAATAAATCATTGAACATTATGTATACTTTTCCCCCAAATGTACTATTTTGTTAAACAGTGAACTCCAATTTTCCCATATTTGTAATTTTTGTCTCTGCTAAAATAGTGATATACTTTGTAGGACAGAAAAAGCATTTTTTTTCCAGCTCTTGGTTTCTGGTTAAAAATGAAGGTTAATATTTGAGAGCAGATGGAGACGACATCATTAAAATAGATAATGCTCACCACAAAGAGAGAGATTCAGAAGGTTAAAACTCCAGTTAAGATTAGTTTTTTAAAATGTGGTTCCTTTTACAAATTTCATCTAAATAAATTCATGGTGCAAAGAAGCACTTAAAATAACTCCCTGAAATGAAGTCATGCATCAAAGAGAAAGATGATGTAGTGCTCAAATGCAAATAAGAAGTATTGATTCAGGGGAGCAGCTTTTTTGAGGAGAGAAATAAATGTTACTCTCCAGATTTCTACTTTGAGACTTCCCAGTGGACTTCCTAATCAAAATGTGCTTATCAAACATTTAGTGTTTTACATAATAAGTGGAGGATAATTAAGCATATGTAAGGTTTTCAATGGAAAAATTACATTAAAATATGATGAAAGAATTACTTACCAAGATGTATGTAAGATTAGAGTTAGCTCTTCCTGGTCACTGGTTCTGAATCCAACTTCAGACTGAAAATATTCAGAATAAAATGACAACTGTATGGAACACGTACAGCATTTTTCTTGCTATTGTACCTTAAGCAATGCAGTATAAAATTATTTATATAACATTCACTTTATTTAGGTTTTACAAGTAATTTAGGATTGATTTAAAGTAGACCGACCAGGTTATATGCAAACACTACATCATTTTATTTGAAATTGTTCTTTTATTGAAAATCAAAGTCAAAAATAAGCTTGAAGACACTAGAAATTTTCATTTTAAGTACCGACTTTAGGAGAACTGTTGGCAAGATAAAATCAACAGAAGGAAGTTTATCTTTCAAATATATGAAAGAGTATAAAGCTGTCAAAATGGCTCTATTCTCAATTCCAAAGCAAGAAAAGGTTTTGCTTGAACTGTGGCATTTAAATAGCATGTGTACTAGAATTTCAAAGTGCAGTAGCTTTGAGAGGATAGTTCTTCATTTCCTTTACCTCACCCTTCAGAGCTCAGCTTCATCTAACTTCTGTGGGGAGCTGAGGCTTCACTGAATTAAAGACAAGTGAACTGTGGTATAGGGTTGACTTAATTTACTTGCCTTTTCAGACTAATTATTAAATATGACAAACTATGTCAGTAAATTATAGCACTTAAAGGTCACTTATATTGTTAAAATTATTGCTATTGTTCTACCATTATTTTGAGACAGTGTCTCACTCTATACTTCAAGCTGGCCCTGAGCTCAGCCTTGAACTTACAGTAATCCTCCTGCCTCTGCCTCCCAAGTTCTGGGAATACAGGTGTGAGCCACCACACCTGGCACTGTGGTTTGTGGTTCTGATGGTGGTTGTGAGTCACCACACCCAGCATTGTTGTATGTGGTTACTGGGGATCAAACATGGGCCCTTGCACTTACAAGGTTGGTGCTGGAACCACTAATCTAAATTCCTGGCTGCTACCATTACTTTTGTGTTGCTTTTATTTTTCAATTTTTTTTTCTATTATCCTGCCTAACTTCTTTTGCATTATTGGAATATTTTAAATAACCCAATTGCATTTCTTTATTGCTTTTTTATCAGTTCCTTTTAAAATTTTTTTTGGTGGTTGTCTTATGTAATTGTATGTACAGATAACACAGACACAGTGGATAAGAATATACATGAATGGTATATGGGTATATATACCTATTCATGTGTGTATCTATCTATATACTGTGTGTATATCCATACACTTGTATGTATCTATCTATATACTACTGGAATAAATGTTTCTTTGACCTATTCCAGTCTTTCCAGACTCCTTGTTCTTCTAGAAACAACCTGTCATTTTTATTTTCTGGGTGTCTTCGAGGTACGAATGTTGATGAAGACATAGTGGGGCATGGTTTCTTTAAGATTTTCATATCTGAGGTTTTTGGAGGTTTTTTTGTTTTGTTTTGTTTTTTTGAGACAGGGCCTCGCTTTGTGGTTCAGGCTGACCCTGAGCTCAGCCTCCAACTCACATCACAGCAATCCTCTTGCCTCTGCCTCCCGAGTGCTGGGATTACAGGTGTGAGCCACCACGCCCGGCACTGTGGTATGTGGTACTGGTTGCTGCTGGGGTGAGTCTTCACACTCAGTATTGTATGTGATTACCGGAGAATTGAACATGGGCCCTTGCGCTTGCAAGACAGGTGCCGGAATCACTGAGCTACCTCCCTGGCCTTGGAGTTTTTGAATAGGAAAATTTGAGTTGTACTAATTCTGAGATTTTGACCATTTTATCAGCAACCATAGTTTGGATATGAATCTACAGCATGCCTACTTCTGGCCCATGTAAATGTACACCCTTAACATTGTTTCACAAATTTTGAGGCTTCATTTTTATTCTTAAATTCTTCAAGCTGAACAATTTCCCTCAATCTATGTTCAGGTTGGTTCTTGTTTCCTTACTACTGAAAATCCAGTGAATTTTTATTCAAATATTTTCACATGTCCTGTTTGATTATTTATTTTATTTTCTATTTCCTTGTTGAAAAAATCACCAAATAATCAAATGTATTCTCAATATCTTCTCAAGGATTCTCACTTTTCTTGTTTTAGTTTTAATAATGCCTTTTGATTAGCAAAAAAAAATCACTATTGGGCCGGGGAGTTAGCTCAGTGGTTCCGGTACCTGTCTTGCAAGCGCAAGGACCCGGGTTCGATTCCCCAGTAACCACATAACAATACTGGGTGTGGAGACCCACACCCAGCAGCAACCAGTACCACATACCACAGTGCCGGGCGTGGTGGCTCACACCTGTAATCCCAGCACTCGGGAGGCAGAGGCAGGAGGACTGTGATGTGAGTTGGAGGCTGAGCTCAGGGCCAGCCTGAACCACAAAGCGAGACCCTGTCTCAAAAAATCTAAAAAAAAAAAAAAAAAAAAAAAAATCACTATTTGTTTTAATGAAATTTAGCATTTTTATCTTATGCTTACTTCTTTGTATGTCATCTCTATGTAATCTTTGTCCATGTGATTAGAAAATCATGTGATAGCTATTGTTAAAAATAATTCATAGTCATTAATACTTATGTAAATATCTACAATAAATTTATCTCAAATACCTAAATAATTTATCCACATATCCACCAAATGATATCCGTGTGTATATGCAAGACAATTTAATACTTATATTCCAAAATGTGAATAATTGTAGAATCTATAAACATTAGAATGAGTAAAAGAAGTAAATGTATATAGTAATAGTCTACACATACATGATCCTAAACAAACTAAAGCTTCCTAGATCAACATGAATGGACATCAGAAGCAATTTTTATTTAGTGAAGTATAATAAAAACATTTGTGTGAAGTTCGAAAGCAGGTGATATTAATCTTTGGCATTGCTTAGACTAGAATCTCAGAAGATTTGTTGAATTCGGACAAGAGATTTGGCTAAGAGAAGACGGGTTAGTTTCTGTGTTGTAGAAATTATTCTGTTTCTTGATTTGGGGTAAGGCTCAATGGTTACATAAATGTATTCACTGACTGAAGCTACCCTGGATCATTTACTTAGTGATTTGTGTACTCAGTATGTTGGATGTTCATACCCATGGGTTTTACATATGTGGACTACAGTATTTTTACAATTACATATTGATATTATTTTAATTAAGTTTATTGGTATATTTTACATAGATATTATGATTACATTCAACATTAAAAATTTGGACCTGTACATGACACATATTGATTCTCATTTTTCCCTTTTCCTCCCACCCTGCCAACCCAAACAAAACTATATACGAAAGTTTTGTTTCTATTTTTTGTTTTTACTACCAAATATATTAAATTTGTATTAAATATGTACAAATTTCTTCATGTAGCTATTTCTCAAGCAGTAGAGCATAGCAACTATTTCATTAGCATTTATGTTGGGGTAGGTATTATATGTAATTGAAGGTGGTTTAATGTGTATGAGACAGTGTACATTTAGCACAAATGTTATTCCATTTTAATAAGAAGCACCTGAGAATTTTTGGACTTGGGTGTATGTAAATAGTGGGAAGGGAAATAGATAGGTAACTAGAATCCATCCTTTGGGGGCAAATATCTACGAATGCTTGTGTATTGAATTTCAGTAAGTTATCTTAACTTAAATAGACTACTGATCTCAGAAGTCTTTTATTGTGATTATTTAAGTGCATTTTCCTGTTAATACCTGTTTAAACAGGCTTACAGGCTAAACAGGCTAAAATGATTTCATGAAAAAGAAGATGAAATCTGTAGATTAGAATACATTATCATATCTTTAAATCCATGGAGAAAATATAAAAACACATGATTCTTAAAAAAAATAAAAGGAGGTCTCGCTTTGTAGTTCAAGCTCCCCTTGAGTTCACAATGTAGCCCAGGCAAGCCTGGAACTCACAGCTATTCTCCTGCCTCATCCTCCTGAGTGCTGGGATTACAGGAGTGAGTCACCATGTCTGGCCCTGTGGTATGTGGTACTGATTGCTGGTGGGCCTGAATCACCACGCCCGGTATTGATGTGTGTTTACTAGGGATTGAATCCAGACCCTTGAGCTTGCAAGGCAAGCACTGAAACCAATGAGCCAAATCCACTTGCCCAAATACATTATTTTTTTTCTAATACACAATTCTTTTTTTAAAATTCAAATCTTTATTGGTACAGCATATATATAATCACTTTCAGCATTGAGAATTTGTACCAGTATATGATATGACAAGACTAAATTCTCATTTTTTCTCATTTCCATAACCACCCTACAACCCCTTGCCCCCTATACACGATAGACTTTTCCTTATCTTTTATGGCCTTCACATTATTTTTTCCCCTCATTCCTTACCCCTACACCTATTTTCTTTTAAATATTTTCTGTCTGCTATATATTCTAGAACTCATTTACATCTTCATTTTTTCATACTAGAGAAAAGACACAATATTTACACATTTGTGACCTATTTATTTCACTTATGAAGATGTCCTCAAGGTACATCCATTTAAGTATAAATGATTCAAACATCATTTTTTATGGCAGAGTAATACTCCGTTCTGTAGAAGAACCACAACTTTTTTTATCCAGTTCCAGTTGACTGACATTTCAGTTGTTTCCAAGATTTAGCAATCGCAAACTGAGCTGCTATAAACATGGGTGCACATATGTTACTGTGACATGAAGCTTTCAGTTCTTTTGTATATATTCCTAACAGAGGAATGGCCAGGTCAAATGGAACCTCTAAAGCTAGTTTTTTGAGGAATCTCCACCCTGATCTCCACAATGGAGAAGGGTTCCTTTTTCTCTGCAGCCTCGCCAATATTTGTTGCTGCTTAATTCTGAGATAGCAGCCATTATTTTAGAATGAGATGAAATCTCAGTGTTGTTTTCATCTGTATCTCTCAAATAACCAGTGATGTGGAGCATTTCTTTATAAACAATTCTTTTTTTTTAAATCTTCGTTGATACATTAAATATACACATCATGATTGCACTCCATAATGGGGATTTGTACCAGTATAAGACACAACTTAATTCTCATTTTTTCCCATAGCCCCACCCACCCGACCACCCCCCCATATACATAAAATTTGTTTCTTTACTTTTTTGTTACAATCTCAACATTTTCCCCTTTCACCTTATACACAATTCTTAAATGCAGCTCCCTGGGTCTCCAGACAGCAAAATTAGAACAATAATGAACCAGAATGTGAAAAAATAATACAGAAGTGTGTCATGTCCTTTCCCCCCCTCTACTATTATCTGATACTTCTCACCATAAGGGGCTCCCACTGAAGACATGCTCTGAAGTAAAGGCTCCAAGAGATCCAATTTCAAGAAATCATAGTTTCACAAATATTAATTTAGTTTAACTATAGTATTAAGTCCAATTTTTCATTTTTTTGAAATAAAATATGGACATTAAAGATATATGTAAAAAAACCAAGTTTGATATTGAGGAATATTAAATATACATAAAAAACTGGTCCTTATTACAACATTCTATATTAAAATATATTTCATAACTTGCATATAATTTGTAATTACTTATATTTGTTTATTTTAATAAGATATTCAAATGATGAAAAATGTAAAATACATCTTAATAATTAAATAATAATCTTTCCCATGTAAAAGCAATTTTGGTTTGTTTTTTTTTTTTTTTTTTAGCTTTAAGTGTGAAAACAAGAGATCCTTGAAATTTTCTACATTGTAACATCACAAACAAGTCCTAGTTGGACCATATCCTACATAGGAACCCTACCAACAGTCCATGTGACACTAAAACTCATATTCACTCTCGTTCCTTATTTCGTTGGATTTGTCAGGAGTTTGACAGTGTTGACTACTCCTTTCTCAAAATACTTCCCATCTGTGATTTCTATTCTTCCCTTCTTGCATGACCTCCTTTTTAGGTGCTATCTTTCTCTACTTTTATCTTGTATGGGCTTATTTATCCTTTATTTCACACTAATAGATTTTACCTACTCTACAGAGAAGATATTTTCAAATATTAGTAATAGCCTATGCACAGCAAGAGAAACTGTCAACAGAGGAAAGAGACAACCTAACTGTGGAAAAAATTTACCAGCTGTTCCTCAAATAAAGAACTGCTACTAGAACACTAAAGAATTTAAAAAATCAGATTCCCCAAATTTACAGATCCAATTTAAAAATGAGCATTGGAAATGAACAGTCATTTTTCAAGTGAAGAAGTAAAGGCAGGTAAGAAACATACGAAGTGATGTTCAACAACACTGGTCATTCAAGAGATACAGATAAAAACTACACTGAGATTCCTCATCACTCCAGAAAGAATGGCTGTTATTGAGAAATCAACCAATAACAAATGTTGGCATGGTTGTGAGGAGACAGAAACGCTTCCCCACTGTTGGTGAGAATGTAGAGTGGTGTAACTACTGTGGCGATTGGTGTGGTAATTCTTCAAAAATCCAGGATTAGATGTCCCATTTGACCCTGCTATTTCCCTGCTGGATATTTTCATGAAAGAAATAAAAGCATTATACCACAGAGATATGTGTGTACCCATATTTACAGGAGCTCAATTTGTAACAGGTAAATTTTGGAAACAGCCCAAATGTTCATCAGCTGGAGACTGGATAAAGAAGATGTGTTTTTTTATAGGATAGAGTATTACTAAGCTATAAATAATGGTAAATTAGATATGTATAGCTAAATGGAATGAATATAAGGCCATATTCATAAGTAAAATAAATAAAACACAAATGTGAAAAGACCATATCATTTCCATACCATATTATAACATTTTTAGAGTGTAAGAAACTGAATGTGAAAATTAAGATCCAGAATGTATTATAGGTATTGTGAAATAGGAAGAAAATGTTCAAAGGAAAAGATGAACCAGGGAGTAGGGGAAAGAAGAGAAAGAAAAGCTTTGATAATAAAAAGGAAAAATGAAAACAAAACTTATGTATGGTGGGCTATGGGGTTGAAAAGAGGGCAGGGAAATAGGAAAAATTCAGAATCAAGGTATAAATTCTGAATGAGAAATGTTTTCATATGTAGCAAAAAACTCAATTTATTAAAAAAGAACACATTGATGGAAAATAGGTGAATAACAAAAATCCATATTCCTTTTGAGTTGTGAGAAATGTAAGGCAAGATTTACAAGAAAAAAAAATAAGAATATGAGAGTAAATGATTGATCATGTAATAAGCCAGCATTTTGAAGCATTAAACAGAAATTCTGGAGCCTATAAATATTTCATAATCCTTTTTGGCAAAAGTTACAATATTTTCACAATGTCTCCATTTAGCTATTCCTCAGAATTTTTCACAATCATTTGTGTGCCTTTCAAAGATGGTGGTTGGTGAGGGCAATTACTGAGATAATTATGCCTAAGTGAACATTTCCAAGTGCATTATTAGTTGAAAGGGCAATTTCCACTTCATTTGAGTAAATGTAGATAGCTAAATATTCTTGAAAGAAAAGATTTCTTTTTCTAAAAGCGAGTACTTAACAGTAGGCATGCCAGTCATTTTTTATGTGTGGTTTACAATTCAAAGTGCAAGCTCTTAGAGGAAGCATTCTTACCTAGACTGCATTTCCATAGCACAAAACCCGTATTAAAAGCAAGTGAACATTGTGATGTGCAATTTAGTCATGCCTTGAAAGTACATTATGGACTTCTGGGAGAACAGTATAGACATGATTTACATAAAAGGACACACTGCTCTAGTACTAAAAGAAAGAAAGAAAGAAAGAAAGAAAGAAAGAAAGAAAGAAAGAAAAACTATAAGTTAGGCATGGAAATGTACAGCTATAGTCCTAGCTCTCAGGAAGTTGAGCCAGAAGAATTGCCTCAATTTCAAGGCCAGCCTGGATGACATAGTAAGTTTGAGGCCAACCTGAATGATATAATAGCAAGACTATCTCAAAACCAAAACAAAACAAAAAACCCAAACAAAATGAAAATATCAAAAAATACATTTCTAGGTAAAAGATGATTCACGTATCCTTAAAACAAATATAAAATACTAATGATAATGAATAATTACTACTTTATGTCATTCTCTTGAAAGTTACACAATATAATGGCAGGCAAATAAATACATTAGTGTTTTCAATATAGTGTAAAAGTCAATAGCAGTTCCTTTTAACAAGTTCCTTACTTTTCTGCTTAAAAACTATTTTACAGCTCCTGGTGTCTTGTTTCATCAAGTTCTTTTCTTTAGAATCTTATTTCATTTTGAATATAATTCAAAATAATGTCTATAATAATAAGTAACATATTTGAAGGACTGTGGCTCATCTTAAATTTTAAAAATCCTACATTGTGTCAGGAAAATGAATTTTTTCAAGTTTATGCAGCTGGTAGGTGATATATCTAAATATGAAGGCCACTTCCATGCTGTAATCCATTAGGAGCTGTATTTTGTTGCCTCCTGGTCTACAAAACAGAAGGAAAGAAAAAATGAGAAAAGAAGAAGAATAGAAACAAAGCTTTTGTAAGTAAAGGAACGAAGGATTAAAAGGAAGATAGGGGAATGGAAAATGTAACAATTAAGATACAGGTACCAAGTCTCTGTGATAAATGTGATCTTTATATCTAGCATGTACCAATAAAGTTATTAATTAAAACACATAAGGCTAGGACCATGTGACTATAAATTACCTAAAAATATATGCTGAAGAATCCAAGCAGATCTTGTTTTCATTAGAGGAGACTCAAAAAAAAAAAAAAAAAAACTACTAGCAATTATAAAGTGAAGAAATTATTGTTCTTCTGATGTTCTGTCTCATAATTATTTGACTCTAATAGCTTTCAGAATTTATGTTCCTAAGAACTGCATTCAGAGACACTTGGTCTCATCAGAGATAAGTCTTGTACTCCTGCCAAAATCTGATATGTTATTTTCATCCTAATTATGAGTCCACCTTGCTTAATGAACCTATTCAAGTATTGCAGTTATATCAGATCTACTTTTATGCAATATCTCTCTGCTTAAATTTATTTTGTACAGGTTGTTAATTCATCTTTTCAATCATGACAAATTCCTCCTTTCATTTATATGAAATCAGTTAATAGAATTTGTGTCCTTCATTGCATTAAAGTATCCTATTATTTGATAAAAATTTAGCTCCATAAACTTACATAAAAAATTTTGTATTTACAAGCAATATCTTCCTTAGTATCAAAGAACATATAATCTAGTGTTCAAAGAGTCCAAGAAGCAAAGACAAAAAATTTTTAAGTGCATAAAAATTTATCCAGTACAATACAGCAGCAAGAAAAACAACCAAAGATCTGAAAGTTTCAGGACATTCAATAACAGAGATAAATTTTTAATTTAGATTTTTAAATGCCATAATGGTGGATGCATGCCACTTTGTATTCACTGAAACACATAGTACTCAGAGTACAAATAATGAATCTTAATAAAAGCAACATTTTAAAATCATTTAGGAGACTGAGGAGCATAGGAGAGAATGTAGAATGTGAAGAAATAAACTCAGCAAATGGCTGCACGAGGAAATGGAAAAGACAAGAACACGAAGTGTTCTTCAGAGCCTCAGGAAGGGGTCAGGGCCATCAACTACTTGATATCAGCCTCATGAAGACCCACTTCAGTTTTCTGATCTCTAGAACAATAAGATTATAAATGTGTGGTGTGGCTGGGGATTTAGATCTGTGGTTCCACATCTGCCTGGCAAGTGCAAGGTCACAAATTTGATCCCCATTAACCACATACCATAATGCCAGGCATGGTGGCTCATGCCTGTAATCCCAAGCACTTGGGATGCAGAAGCAGGAGGATTGTTGCAGGTTCAAGACTAGCCTGAACTAGAGTGAGTTCAGGGCTGCCTGAACTACAAAAGGAGACCCTGTCTCAAAATAAAGAAATAAATGAAAAATAAACATGTAATTTAAGGTCAGTGAGTTTGTGGTGATTTGTTCCAGTACCAGGGCAGAGTTAGTATGGTATACACTTATATTTCCTTATTTTGATAATGTACATAGCAGCAAACACAGCTCCTGGTCATGAGTGTAGTCACTATACAGAGATCTGTTTCCAAAATCATTCTCTAATGATAACATGTTACTGATATCAGAGGAAACACTGAAAGTAGGAAGGTGGAGGGACAAAAGGCAGAGAGAGAAAGAGAGAGAGAGAGAAAGAAAGAAAAATGAGGTCTGTTGCTACAGGCACCAGCTCTTCATGAGGAATGTGGTTGTTATGTAATGCACATGTGTACCAATAAAAAAACAGAATTTGGAGGAAAAAAGAAAAATATGTGAAATGAGCACTGGCATTTTATAGCAGTAGAAATTTTAAAAGTGTTTTAATGATATGAAAAGATGTCACAGGAATAGAAATAAGGCACACACACA
>PVIR01008568.1:0-56263 GCA_004026965.1 Petromus typicus
TGCAGACTGCTCAGAGCCCCAGAGAAAGGCAGTGCCTTACCACTTCAATGCAAAGTCTGTAACTAATCTCTCTATATATAATGGATCCTGAAATATATTCTGGAGTAGTGGAACAAGCTGTTTGTATCTACTGGTCTTGCTGGTCTGTACCCACCTCTGTTTGCTCTATTTATTTTTATATTAATGTTAATTATAGCCTCAAACCAAGATTTACCAGATTTAGGATTTTATTATCAATCATCTCATATTTTAACTGGTATTTCTTAGGGGCAAAATATATGAAGAATTGATAGATGTTAGATTTTTTTATCTAGTAATTATCACCTATCACTAGAAACAAGTCCAAATCACATAATGTCAAAGGGAATCTATCACATACCATAATCAAATATGAATTAAAGTAATTACCAGGCAAACAGGGATTGAATAGAACTTGCAACCAATTAAACTATTTATTTAGACTGTACCATTGAACAAACACTTTAGTATTTTAATTTACTCCTCTTTTCATTTGCTTCAGCAATATGTTTGCTAATATGACTGAGAGATGTACCATTGCTATTTAATTAACCTATTTTTGTCAGCACCTAACAAGAGCTACGTGGAGTAGATGTGCTAAAGCCCCAGTAATAATGAGCCAGATAAAAATAACAAACATGAAATTTCCTCAAGTCATTTTACCACTATACCAAATTGCAACAATCCCCAAGGCAAAACCAAAAAGGGATCGCCTTGTAAAAATCAGACTGAAAATACTGACAAAACCATTCTGAATTAATACAAAGTAAATCAAAGCGTTGGCAGAATTTTAAGGGATAAGTTGCACAAGCTTCTCACTCCTCACATTATGCATTATTGCTGCTACCTCTCATGTCTGTTTTGGAATACTTGAATGTATGAAGACATGGAAAGGTTTTGTGGCATCCATCTTTTATTGCATTGTGCATCCTTGGGAGAGCTGCTTGGAGCCATTGAGAAAAGTATCATGAAAGTGTCACTTTATTTCCCTTTTATTCATAATACTAGCATCAAATCCTAAGCCAGTTTAAGTTGTCTTGACTTCCTGATGCAGTTTTACACAAAAATGAACACATGAGAGGCAGTGTCAACTTCCTTTATTTGCATCGTAGAAATATGAGAAACCAGCATGACACTTTTCTGTCCAAAACACATTACTCTGGTCATTGATACCTAAAGACGTACCTTGATTCTTGACCTTATCATTTTATTCAACCAAGTAGACAGCGCTTGTGAATAATATGATAGAACTTTGTTCTTCCCCAAATTCATTTTTTGTTAACTTTCATGAGTTATAATTTATTCACACTATCCAGCACAATACTGGAATTACTGTAAGACACTGCCTAGCAACACTTGCATCATGAATCCCTGAAGGCAACAGTCCCTAATCTGAGCTGGCCAGAATTGCATACCCCGTCCCTGGTACTCTGGTTGCTAGTAAAGGTCTGAGCTCCCTCTTAATGGCTGTCCTCTAACTCTTAGGATAATTGAGTGCCATGTCCCAAGAGCTCTCAGAGACCTGGGGCAAAACTTTGTACTGTACAAATGATAAAAGCAAAATCCAGAAAGGTGAAATCTCATATTGTTGGCTACGTTTTTTCCAGTAACAGGGAGAGAACTCAGATTTCTGATTTCCTAAACATTTCCCTTCCATAACACACCAGCTCTGCAC
The DNA here is from genome assembly GCA_004026965.1 of Petromus typicus. Taxonomy (NCBI): domain Eukaryota; kingdom Metazoa; phylum Chordata; class Mammalia; order Rodentia; family Petromuridae; genus Petromus; species Petromus typicus. The sequence goes on from PVIR01008568.1 coordinate 1,694, forward strand.
CGCTTTGCATATGGAGCAACTTTAAATAATCCAAGTGGTGCCACCATTCTAGCTGATTCTGCTTTTTCAGAAATAGAATATTCTATGTTCCTGAGCCAGCCTTGCTTAACTAAGGTCAGATTTACATAAACAAATGTCTTCAGGGGACCAAAGGTAGCAAACCTGGGGAGAGAGAGCCAAGAGTGGCACCATCTCAGGAAAGTGCACAACACATGTTTCCGATTTAAAATATCCACATTCAGCGGTCTGGAGTGTCTCTCCTGCCAGCTCGAGCCTGCGGAGAGAATAGCGGTTTATAGACCCTGGCGGCGGGCAGACACAGTGAAGTGTTCTTTCAGTTATGCAACCAGAACCATCACCGCGCAGCCCCTTTGAGAAGATTGCATGCCATAAGAACCTTGCTGGACCTATGTTTTAAATGTCCTGGCCCTTCAGTACTCAGTGAAGAAGTACATCTTCGGGATTAGAAAACACCGCTCCGCAGACTAGTTTGACCAGTCTCCCCAAAAACTGAGCCTCAGAATAATATCGCGTACACACTGTGTAAAACTCATAGGAGACATAAACCTGCAGCCTGCAGCCTCCCTGTGAGCTAAACCCGAACAGGCAAACACATCCTAGGGCAAACCCACCATATGTGCCAAACAACCGGTGTAATTACATTCTGTAGCTGAGGAATTACATAAATTGCCCATTGGGAAGGAATCCTTAATCTCCACCCCTCCCCTGAAATCTATAAACAGCTGTATAAGTCTCTGCATTTTTGAAAGGCTGAACATATTTGATCGGGGAACCAACTTGATTTCCTAATCAAGTTCCATGTGAAGAGAGCCAGTTAGAGATGTATGTACTTCGCCCGGTGTGCGTCTTTGATTCATGCGTTAATTACGTCGATCCTTCGGGGAACACAGCCACGAAGCTGGGTCCTCCTTGATTAATGCTGGCGGAGAGCCATGCGGCGCGCGGCGGCGGGCAGTTCAGCATCTCTAGTCCCAGCTGAGAATATGGTCCCATTATCTCCCAGCTGCCTAAGCAATCCATAAGGGCCTGTTCTGCGCTGATGATCAGTGTGGTGGGAGCAGGGACTTGCTGAGAGCTGAAACCTCTGTTTGATTTGCTGTAACATGTAAAGCGAAACTGGGACATTTTACTTCACAGTCTGTAAGTACCAGGTTTTTTTCCCCCCTTTCCTCCCTACAGCTTCATGTGAATGTGACTTTGCAAGCTGCATTTGATTTTCTGTTTCATTGCTCTTTGTTGAATCAAGCTGGTGAGACAGTGTAATCTGTTTAGGGCTTGCTGTTTCTGTCAGATCACTTATATAATTGATTCATATGAGGAAATAAGTTGCCTTCCAGAATGCTTTTATAGAAGTTAAAATCACTGACTTGGGCTTTAATTTCGGAGTGGGTTAATATTATCTATGTTGCCCAGGACGGTTAGAACATATAATCTTCCTCTGTACTGAAAATGTAATGTGAATCTCTATATATTAATCATATATATATATATATATAATTTTACATGAGTGTCTGTATAAAAAAAGAATATGTCAGGATTTCCAGAATTAAAATCATTTATTTTGCTGCTCTCTGCTGCCACTAAGAAATTCACGGACAGGAAAGTTTCTCTTGTTTTCAGTTGAAGACTGTTCAGAAACTTTCCAGAGGAGGAGAATGACTATTAGGAATATTTGTAAATTAAACTGTATATCTTTATCCACTCAAAGAAACAATATTTTAAAATAATATGAAGTACTATTTGCATACATACTAATAAAGTAGCATGAATTAAAAAAAAGCAAAAATATATATCTCTTCAAATTTAGGTTCATTTGTATTTCATGTGTCCTCCAATGCAATCTCTTATATTAATATTTGTAATTCATGCAAGATGAATTGAGCATGAAAATTCTATTAAAGCTTAATATTGTTAGTAATGTTTGTGGGGTCCTTTTCAGATGATCAGTGCCATAGTGAAATTAAAGGCTGTTATTAATATATGAAAAGATTTGTGAATTTTTCTGTATAGATTTCCCTGAGCTAAATATAAAGTATACTTTTCTTCCTGGATTAAAGTAGAACAATTGAGCTGAGGTAAAAATAGAATTTGCACAAAAGTATTTAACCACATGAACAAATAGCCAGAGCTGGTGTAGACTACAGCTCATATGAAATCATTCCCACCTGGAAAGGAGAACCAATCAGTCCACTTTCAGCTGGGGACCATGGAGCCATAGGTCCCTTAAATTCCGGAGGAGAAAGAGTTACCCTAAATGGGTAGTAAGTACCAAGGCAGAGAAAAGTCATAGATGCGAAGTATGAAAGTGTTTCATAAAGTATATTCTCATTAGATTTGGTTTAGAGGAATGAAACAAGAGAGAAAAGATTCAAACTAGATCATGGTCTTCTTGAGCACAAGTTTTCTTAGAGCTTAAGGTTTGGAGGGCAAAGGATAGCAAACTCATGAGGAACACTTAACAGCTAGTGAGAAGAAGGAAAATGAGGATTTGCTGTAAGACCTTTAGGTAGCACAAAGTCACAGAATTACTGTACCTGAGTAGGTTCCCACAGAGGAAAATGTGATTGTCATTAGTGGCATAAAATCTAGAGCAATGGTGAGTCATTTAGGTGGTCATATTTTCCCTACACAAAGAAATGCCATCAGGTCTCCTTTTGAAACTTAACTGACTTTTGTGTGTAATTATTTCTGAAAATCCCTTAGTTGTATTTTAAAATAATCGTTGGTCTTTTCTTACTAGTCCTAGTATGTGATTGTGTATGAGAAATGATCTTGTTTTAGGAAGAGGATAGCAGATATAGAGTTAGTAGTTTCCTCTCTACACATATTTTATTTATTCCTAATTCATTAAACATTAGTTATTTTAAATTCTGCATTTTTGGTGTCAGGTATCTGAATCTTTTTTTCCAAAAAACATGAACTTTTTCCTGCTATAGAGTATTTTTGTGAGGTAGCTAAATTTGATTTCTATTTAATATGCAATATTAATTTAAATTTTTAAAATATCAACTCATGTCTTAGATGTTATACATTTTGTGAGCAGGTAACTATAAATCTCAGAGAGGTGTTTTCAAGGTATATGATGTACTCTTACTATTTGCAATATTTTGATTCTTATTTAAATATTAGAAAGTTGTTTTCCTAGTTGTGCTTAATCAGTTAAAAAGGGGATTGATCACTCCAGGGGTTGGTTTAAGGTCTGTTTTACTGACAGATGGGTAAGCCAGATGGGTACTATATATACCTCATAAGAGATTCTTTTAAAAGAGGTGCTTTTAAAAGTAAGGTAATTGGATCAGTCTTCAAAATAAGTTGAAAATGCTATAAAAGAGGGTGATGGATGAGGCCTGATTTCTCTATGTAAAGACCACATGTGTATGTGCTTAATGGGCACAGCAGCCCATTTCTGTGCTACTTTATACACAGTAGCCACTCAGCTCCTAGAACATGTTGTCAAACAAAGTAGGAAAAATCCTGTAAAGGGTGTGTCAGCCAAGCAAAATCCCCAGCATTGCAGGTTTAGGGCCCTTGGCACACTGTTTTGTGTATCCCCAGAACTCTGCCTTAAAAATAAAGAAAACTTCATAATGTCCCCAGTAGCATTTGAAGAGAGATGTTTTTTGCACACAGCTGTACCTTTGCCTTCCTTAATAGGTTGAGCTAGTGAGTGTGAAGTAAAAGATGAAGCTCTAAAAACTCCACAATAAGTAAAAAGTGAAGATATTTGAATGAAAAATAATACATTTAATAGCCCAGCTTGTTCTGCATGCTCGTAAATGCCTGCCAGCCTTGACTGTCTATTGTCTAAATGTGCCTGCATGAGTTATCTTAAGAAACAGCAGCAGCTTGAGTTCATCTTTTTCAGGATGCTGTGGAGTGGAAAGTCTCGTAAGTCGCCTCACCTCTCCTTGGCCCTGTATCTTCTGTCCAATGAAGCATGATCTCTTTTCATGAGATCTTCTTCATATTATCTGAGGAAACCACACTCTATTCTTGACTAATTCCTGGAACATCTTGCCAAACTGCCTAGGGACTGGGTAAAATACAGTGTTCCTCTCGTCCTCGACCAAATAGCACTGGGGTTCTTTCTTCCTCCTCTGTGTCTCTTTTTTTTCTTCCTTCCTTCATTTCTTTCCTTCCTTGATTGTTCCTCGTCTTTCTATAATCTGCCCTCTCTCCACCATGTCTGTCTGTTCACCTTTCCCTGCCCCACCCCACTCCCCTTTTCATCCAAGACTTTCTGAAGTCAAGATTGACTTTATAATCTGGGTTGTGATTTTTTTGTTATTTTGCACAGCTTGTTTGGCTTCATCCCAATCAGAGGCGATATCATTGGGCATCAAATACACACTGGTATATTGCTTTGTTGTGTATTATGTTTACTTAGTTTTGGATATACATATCCTGAAAGTTAAGGATGTGTACACATGTGTTGATACATTGCCAACATTAATTTCTCAATCAAAATAATTATTTCTTTTACATATGATGTATAGGTGGATTAAGCAGAATAAGCCCTAAAGTATTACATTAATAGTATTTACTCTAAAAGTAAAATAATAATTCTAAATGAGAGTCCATTTCATTGTGCAATATTTGATTTGGAAATAGTTCATTAAAAGATTTCATTTTCTTATAAGAAATTATTATTTTATTAATAATATGGAAAGTAAAATCCACAAGTTATTTCACTATAAAACTCATAGCTCAAGATAGCAAAGTAAGCAACTCTTTGGAATTTAAGAAAAAAATTTACAAAACATTTATTTCTTGTAGTCTCAGATGTGTTTAGTTCAAAATAGTCTCTCAGTTTAAAAAATGGCAGATGATAAAGTTACTAAACTCATCACTAATTATTCTTCTGATGAGCTTTTTGATGTCCTATGACCAAATTGTGAATAAACTTAGAGCATGTTTGTAGAAAATACTGCAAGAAGCTAAATTAATTCTAGGATTTATATTGTTATTTTCCATATTAAGATGAAATAAAACTGTTCATTGATCTGATAGCTGGAATACACCGATTAATTACAGACCAATGTGTTTATCAGTTGACAATACATAAATACTCATGTCAATATTTTTAAACCTCAGATTTACCTTAAAATGAATCCTTAGTGTCCATTTGAAAACAAGAATAACTTGGAAGGACTCATACTTTCCCAAATCTGTGTAGTGTTAAGAAAGATTTTAAATATTATTTAGATAGTTCATTTTTTTTCTCAATTCTTGCAATTAGGAAATCTCAGCTTATGAAGTATACTACTTTGGAGCTTGAATACTAATAGTATGCCTTTTTGAATTTATATAGTGTATTTGATCTGTGCAGAGTATAAAATTAATTTTCCAAATCTCATAAAAGTGGGTAGATACCCTAGCTTTTTAGGCAGCAAGTGTGATGTGAGTAGAATCAGTAATGTGAACTAATTCCTCTGTTTTGTGCTTGTGCATCCTTCCATGACCAAAATGATTGTGGATTTATCGACTGTTTCAATGGAAAAATATAATGATGATAGATAACATTTGATAATTTGTGGTTCTTAAATCCTTGATTATGAAGTTAGCGGCAGCTTTCAGGCACCACTTGTGGTTTTAAAAGAATACATCTGGTGACTTGAGCTATCCAATTCAATATCGCTTAGTTAAAAGTTCTGAAAAATGAGAATCAAGTCATGTCTTATCCTGGTACAAACTCTTAATGTTGAATGTGATTATCATGTGTATTCATAATGTACCAATAAAGATAATTTAAAATATAAAAAAATTCTCCTGGCTCATTGTACTACTCCATCGTGTAGTTAAAAAGATAAAGTTGTAACTTACACTGAGCTATACATGACTTCACATGTTTTTGTCTCTATTCTGATGTAGAGATGTAAATCCTTTTACATTTTAGTATGAAATTACTCTGTTGTTTCATAGAAAAAATGGGAAGATTTAATACTGAGGAGAGTATATGCGAAGGAGGTGCAAAAGAATAAAGTGTGTCTTATGCTTAGATATAAATTATTGAGCTGCACATTTTGAAGATATGACAGGATTTAAAGAAGCTGGCTGTGCCAGGCTTCAGATTTAAGGCTTGCCAGAAGGATGCCCTGTATCAGTGGATAGAAATTTGAGTGCAGAGTAAATAAGGAAGTAAGAGAATCAGTATATCATGACTGAAAGAGCTGTGGCTTCATACTGCAAAAGAAAGTCCTAGTACAAGAATTAAAAATAAACAACAACAACAAAAAAAACCCAAGTGTAAAGGCCTTGGAATTAACTCTGTGAGAGTTGGCATAGGTACTGCTAAATTACTATGTACATAATTAAGAAATGTGGATCAATGAAGAGATATATAGGGAAAGGAATGCTTTAGGCTGCTGAGCGTATTGACTGACAAGCTTTAAAAATACAATTATCTTAAATGAAGTAGGTATGATGGCATCATCTTTTGATTGCCTCATTTCAATGTGGATTTCTGGATACTGTACATGACTATGTATTTCCTCTAGTTTGCTAGATGTTAGTAAACATGCATCTATGGAAATTGTGTAGCTATTTATAAATGTTGCAAGTAGATCATCTTGATCCTTTTCCAATTTCTTTTTGCTTTCTGATCCCTTTATTGTACTGTCCCCAATCCTCCTAGGAGATGGGGGAGGGAAGTGATTCCAAGGATAGTTATTTCATTAAAAAAAACTTGAAGTGCCTAAGAAGTACATTTAAATACCTAATATGGGGTGTAATAGGCCACAGTACTGAATGAGTTTGTGTAATTATTTTACTTCACTTTTCTTCCACCAAGCATCACGAGAGTAATATGTTTAGTTCTCCCAAGCATGTGGATGAATAACCTCACCCGCTGGATAAAGCTCTAAATGAGTCATGTCACTAATTAAACACAGTCATTTGCAAGAGCTCTACCTCTGAGCTGGTAAGAATTCAATGAATATTTGTGCGCCTTTCAGATTGGTGAGCTCCTCGCACACAGACATAATATCTAGCACCAGAGAAATGCTACCATTTCCCAGAAAAGAACAAATCATGTGTTCAAACGTAGGCTCTGGCAACTTTATGATGTGTGCTATGTGTGAATGTGGTACTTTAAGGTGTGTGACTCTGACTCCCATCCAGCCGCCTGGCAGTGTGCTCAGAGAGAAGGATGGCAGCAGAGTAAACTGATGGCTCCTGCTCTGGAGTCACCCCTCCTCTCCTTCTCCCCAGAGGAATCCACCAGGGCATTTAGCTGATTGCTGTTGTTAACCTCTGCTGTAGTACTGTATTTCTTGTCGGTTGAAAGTACTATTTGTGGCATGCGAGTACATTTAAGAGATGTGAAAGCCAATCAAAAGTAATGTTTCTTTTAAATTAGTAGGAAAAAAACAGTCTCTTAGGCTAGCACACGTGTGTGTGTGTGTGTGTGTGTGTGTGTGTGTGTACAATTAAACTACAGTCTTTGAGAGAAGTTCATCAGGGACTATGACTGATTGACTGATGCATTGGTGTTTAATTATTTTTTTCCAAATTATTTTTACAATATATTGATGCTCTTCAAGATCCTCATGTAAATGAGTTGTAATATGTATAGTTGATATTGTGAAGTATAAAATATTTAAAAAGAAAGAGTGTAAGTAAATAACAAGGGGAAAATGAATGTGGTAATAATAAAGAAAAAAGAAAAGATCCTCATGTAAAGGGGTAAACTGAAATATTCACAATAGGTTCAATTTTTATAAGATAGCCTTTAATCTCAAAATTATCTGAAGAATATAATTATGAACATGTATTAAACTTGGTCTAAGGCTCTAAAAGATTATCTAAATTTTCTGTTTTAGTAGATGTTTATAGTGTTTTCCAAAATGGGCTGGGAATTCTTCTGGTGAAATATTTGTTGAATTCAATCAGCATCTAAGTAGAAATTTTTAATAAATATGTTAAAGATAGAAATATGGAACTGATAAGTAAAATATGTGATTTTTATGGATTTAGTTGCCCAGATTAAATTGGGCATGGAAAACAGATTAAATTGGTAAATATTTTTAGTGTTGTTGATTTTATCTTAGGTAGTTTTAGAAGTGTCCATGATTGTCGTATACATAAGGAAGCATACCTGCTTACAAATTCTAATTGGACCTGAAAATGAAAGACACAAAACAATAAAAAACAAAAATGTGTGCAGATTTTTACATATGCACCAGGGGCCCTCTATAACAAAATGAATCTTAATTTTGTTTACATATTAGATTGAACAAGGAGAGACAATCATAGAAAAGTAACTAGAATATATGGGAAAACTAAAGGAAGATAAGAGTAATTTTTAAAAAGCTTTTTGTACAGAATCTAGTATGCCTTGTCTTCCTATCTCTGGTGATAAGACTGCCTGTTCCTTTCTTTTCTAGGGAAGATATCTTTTACATACAAGTTTTATCTCCTATTTGTAAAGTGAAAAAAGAAGGTCATGGTATCTTTCTTGCACTTGCTGTTTTTTGAGGTTTTCTTTAGCTCAAAATAATTGTATATTTGACAAAAAGCAAAATGATAAATCTAGTTACAAGTATAATTGTCTTTTATTTGTGATTCATGATTAGGCCAGACTTCATTGTAGAAAATAAAATAAGAGCTTCCCTGGGGGCAGTGATAGAACAATGAGTTTTTTAAGGTGAGAAAGAAGAAACAGAACCATAGGGGAAAAACTGACAAGTGATTTTTTTGTAATGGTTCAAACTAAGGAGATTTAATACAGTGAGTTAAGGAAACTGTAATATGTTGTTTTCAGAAATACCTAGTTTGTTTTGGCATCTATATTCCTTTTTAGTATTTCAGTTTAATAATGAAGCATTCAGTATGAGAAATGTCATTTTGGTTTATTCTATTCTTTTGGAACTTAGTGTAAGACCTTTTCCCCAAACTATGTCTATAACTTTAACTTACTGTGCCAAAGTGGCATATATCAGGATAGTATATTCTGATACACGTCACATATGACCTTGACATACTACATATATTTCCTGTATATCTGAGGATGACACTCTAGCCCATGAACAAAAAATGACCTGCAATCATGACTTTAAAAACATAGCTCAGTACATCTTTGATATGTCTAACTGTAAATGTAAAGAAATTGTGCCACCACATAGACTCTTAGAATATCAACAACTCTCTAAACATTTTTACATGGTTAAAAGTCATAGATAGAGAGATATTTAGATTCATCTAAACCTCAACATTTGCATTTTTCCTTTTCTCGCCCTTTTGAAAGGGGAGAATTGGGAACCAGTAGGTGGCTGGTGTAGCTCTGTGTCTCCATGTGTAGGAAAGAGGGAGTATTTCCTTGGACAGTCTACATGGACTTTTAGGTCTGGCTGGCAATGATCAACAGATTATAGATCCATTGACTAAAGGTCCAAGGACTTACCCAGGAGAAAACTTCCATCCTACATTTTGATGAGGAATAGAAACTAGGGTTCCAGATTCCCATATACTCTCCCAACTAAGAAATTTAGTTTTATATTCTACTCATATGCTGAGAGCCAGTGAATCCAAAACTAAAGGCTATAGTAAACCAGATAGAAAAACTAAACAAATGAGGCAGGCCTCTTTCCAAAAACAGGAAATCCACAGCATCTAACAGTGTTGATTCATCTATAATATATAGAATTACCACACAGGTTGTGAGCCACATCTTACAAATTTCAACTGTTACCATTTCAAAAACAATTTTGAAAGCCAGACACATCTATCAAATCCCTATGTATCCAATTATCAACTTCTCTTGTCATTACTTTAAAGTTCTCATTGATAGGGTAGAAAATGCAGGGCTTTACCTTGTGAAATGATTACTGTATCTGTAAGAAGAAAGGTGTGCTAACAATCAGCTTTGTGTACTTTCAGAGGGAGAATGAAGTAAACATATTGAGGTTCTTAAAAGGCTTTCTTAGATGCTAATATGGCTCATTGTCAATTTGTAATAATCAGAGATGAGACAAGCACTTATGTGTTCAAATAGTAATGTGAATGGAATGGCGCTGAATTTAGTTAAATATATTTTACTGTACCTGTTATTCAGGTTAGTAAACCACAATTGTAGTTGCTGGTTTTGCTAGCACATTTAATGCTTTTAACATAGGCCCTACCATTGTCAGCCAAAAATTATACTACTGTTAGAAGGTGTCAGTTGGTGATTTTGTTCTTTCCTTAACTCTCTATACATGTTCACTGATTAAGGAGGCAAGAAGAGGAACATGATGTGCACATGATCTCATCACACTCAAGCGACCAAAAAGATAGTTTAATTTCCATTTATTTTTTGCTATAAGTTATAGTCTCAATTCTGTTTTATTTTATACTAGATAGTTTAGAAGTTGTCTGATAAAGAAACAAAATAGTCATTTTAATGCACCTGTGCAGCTGATGGATTATATCAGGTGGCCGTTCCCTGAGACTACTGATGTTTAAGCTGTGTGTGTGTGTGTGTGTGTGTGTGTGTGTGTGTATGCAGGCATGCACATACATATGCCAAAGATTGAACCCTGAGCCTCCATGCCTTCATAATGTAATATATCCATAGCCTTTTTTACTTTTCTTTTACTTCCATAAAGGATCATGCCAAGTCCTGTGTGACCCAGACTGAGCTCTAACTTGTGATCCTCCATTCTGTCTCCTGAGCAAACCTCATTTATTCATTTGAATTTTTAAAAGCCATTTCCTTATTATTCACCCTGCTTCAGGCACAGGTACACAAAAGGAAGAAAGTAGGTTATTAAAAGAATCATTTCCTTATGAAAGTGTACATATTCTAATAGATTGTAAATGTATGAAGCAAAAGAAAGGAGACCTTCATAGTCATCCTGGGGCTCTGTGATGGCTTTCCTCCCTTGGTTGATCCCTTCATCTGAATATATGTCTGATGCATTAAACTTGATACCATAACATCCATGTGAAATAGAGGAATAGAATGATTTTTCCAAATATTTCCATCAAAAAAATAATATGTGGTTACTATGGCTAGTTGAAGCAAAATGTGTTTGAGGATAAGTTTTGGTAATTAGGCTTTAGATCTGCTAGGACAGATTGTTTCTCTCTCTCTCTCTCTCTCTCTCTCTCTCTCTCTCTCTCTTTCAGTAAGCAAACATAAAACTTTGCTAACTCAATCATTTACTCATTTCTTAAGTGTTTTCTGCCCTTATACCTTACATGATCAAGCTGACCAAAATGAATTTTTTGAAAGCATTTGTAACTCCCTAGGTATGTAGACAATTATACCTTTCTAAGATGTGGTCCTAAATAGAATTGAATTAATATGTAGGAAAATATTTAGAACATTTTAGAACAACATATTTTATAACTTCAAAGTGCAATCACTTTTAAATATAATAATTTAGAAGTAAATATTATAGCAACTAAGCGCAAAGGAGCTTTTAGTGCACTTTTGATTTCAATGTGTAAAATGAAAATTGATACTAAAATACATAGTGTCTGTCTGCCTTACAATTTCTTTCCTCTAAGCCAATTGACTTTTCCCTCCCTTTTAACTTCTTTGGTAACTCAGGAGCTTACCCAAGGTTTAAAGTAGCCAGTTAGAAGGATATATCAAGTATGTGACAGCTTAACCCTTTTTTCTTCCCTCTCTCTCTCTCTCTCTCACTCTCCCTCCCTTACTCCCTCCATCTCTCTCTCTCTCTCTCTCTCTCTCTCTATCTATCTATCTCTCTATATATATCTCTTTCTTTTGAGATAGACTATTAGTGTGTAATTCCAGCTGACCTTAAACACACTAGGTAGCCCAGGCTGAGCTCATAGCAATGCTCCTGGTTCAGCATCCCAAGTGGTGGAATTACAGATGTGTACCACCATACCCAGCAGTCTTTGTCCTTTTTTCTGATATCTGAAACATGGTAAATTATGTGAATGTCTGATGTCATTTGTTGAAAGGAACAAAAGTAGAAGTGATTCTCTCACTATAGGCTCTGTTGACCCTGGGCTTCAGTACAGTGACCCTGCGTTCTCATAATATACAAGGAAAGGGACCACCATTATGTTTGGGACTACAGACTACAGACTTAACAGTCTTCCAACTCTGCTGTCTTAACTAAACACAGAATGTTTTGGAACTTATTTACCATTACTGGGAGTAAAATCCACTGAAGTCTTCTGATTTCTTCTATGTGTGGACTTCCTAAGCAGATAGTACAGAGTAGGGGAGGGAAGTGAGAGGAGATTAGGAGAGGTACAGACTTAAATAGTCATATGTACTTCAGTAACAGGGATATGTTCTGAGAAATGTAGCACCAGGAATATAATCATCTGCAAACATTAATAAGAATACTTTTGTTTTTGAGTCAAGGTCTCACTTTGTAGGACAGACTGACCCTGAGCTTAGCCTTGAACTCAGTAATCTTCCTGTTTCTGCCTTCCATGTGCTGAGATTACAGGTGTTAGCCACCACCACGACTAGCACTGTGGTAGTGATACTGATTTCTAGTGGATGTGAGTCTGCATGCCCAGTATTGTTGTATTTAGTTACCAGGGATCAAATTTGGGCCCTTGCACTTGCAAGCAGGTTCCAGAACCACTGAGCTAAATCGGTGGCATATTAATGAGTATACTTGTAAAATCTGAGGCAGCTATAATGCTAGATAATTTCATCTTATGGGATCATATGAGGTCTGATGTTGACTGAAACATTATACAGTATATGTGCATACACATGTGTGCATGTGCACATGCACACACACACATAACCAGTTACCTAAGTGATTCAAGGTATATTACATTATCTAACATAAAAATTTAAGTTCTTTAGCACTCATTGTCTAGAAAGTTCTTTTTTGGAGCATGCTCACAACATGGTTCAAATTGATGACTAATTTAAATGTAAAGATCTATATTCAGTGGCAAGAAGTTGATTTCATTTTCCACAGAAACTCTAACAAATGATATATCAATTGATTTGAAATATCTCATAACCTAACATCAATATTAAACCTTTAGCATAGCTTTCATATGAGAAATCTGATATTTTGAGGCTTGTACTGTAATTAATTTGGCCATATAGTATATATTGTTTCATGTCACATTTTCTCTCATGTTAATTTCACTTAGTAGTTGTTACTAATAAGAAACTTATTATTTCAGTAGTTCAAGTATCCCAACATTAATAGTGATACCAGCAGAAAAGTAATGTGCGCAGTTTGCAGATAATAATATGTGGAAATGCAGTTTCTGATTAATGAGAACTAGCTGGGACTTCAGATTATGAATTTATAATTAGTTTCCATGTAGTATCAGCCTTAGTATTCTGTAGACAGAATGCGAGTAATAAGTGTAAAAACAAGTTGGAAATTCTTAGTCAGAATAAAAAGTATTTTGTAATTAATTGTTGTACATCTGTTCTCTTCTTTGTCTTATGTATTGTTATTTGAAATCAGAAAAGAAAATGTACTAGTTTACCAATTTTATCAACCTGTCACATGAAACTTCTGCATCTCACTTTGTATTATAATAGATCATTCCTTAATTTTTTTCTTTCTGTCTTAAATTAATCTGATACCCAAAGCTTGTGGCAACTCATTTAAAGACATAAAAATAAAACATTTTGCATGGTTTATCTGGGATAGATTCTTTCTTCAAAATAATAGAAATTAAGGTAGACACAGTTATATATAGAACAACAGAAGTTCAGGAGATGAAGCAGATCTGTTCCCCATGGAATACTCTGGAAAATCGTGGAAGATGCTGTTGCTTATTTTTCTTTTATCCTTTCGTTTGTGAAAGTAATATGCAGGCTGTTCTCATTTATGCACTCTCTAGGTTCTCCTATACTGTTGATTTCCCCTTAGTAACACTGCATGTTGTGTTGCTTCTAGTAGTGACAACTCTTGAAAAAGCAAAAGGTCTTTTTTTACCTTTAACTTTTTCCATTTGTGACATGATGACAGCTGCCATGGGAATGGGGAAAGATAGAGCAATTTTTCAGAGTCCATCAAATGAAGGTGCATTCAATGCTGTAACTTAATGAAGGTTCTGCATTGTGACATGTGTCAGAGTCTTTGGTGATGCAAGTGTAGAAGGATCTTTTCTGAAAGATTTATGCCTCGAGTCTAGATTTTAGCAGAAGGGACACGACCTTGGCTTTGAACTTACGAAAGGTTATTCCTTGTAATAAAATCCAGCCTGAGTATGAAGAGGTTTCAGATCAGGAAGTCAACTTGAGAGTAAACAATAGCAAAGAGATTCTCTCTGAAAGCTACAAATATATCATCATGAGTATATACTCTAGTAAATATATCTTATTGGAAATACTCAAATAATGACTGGATATTTTGGGAATCATTTGGGTACTCAGAAGTCAAGTTGACTTCCTTAAATCTTCATCGATCTTACCTTCTTTATAAACATACTCACAAACACACATACACACACACACATGCGCGCACGCGCGCGAGCGTGCATAAATGCCTGGTGTATTATTGCCCAGTAAAGTGACTATAGATAACAATAAAGAGATGATAACTGTGTGAGGACAAGAGAGATGATATATGTATAAGAAGACAGATATATTTAACCTGATTTGTGGCACAATATAATCTATACATTTATAAAGCATCATTAGTACTCTATTAACCTAGACAAGTTTTATTTTTATGTACTAATTAAAAATAAATTTAACTTTAAAAAAGACAGGAGGAAATTAAGAAAAATGAAACACTCAATGAGATGTTTATCTATACGGCTTTTTGGGTTAGAATTGTTATACTATACAATTAACACATTAAATATATAATTCAGTAACTTTAGCATATTCATGAGATTATGTAACCATCACCAATTTTGGAATCTATTCATCATCTTCTAAGGAAACATCACAGCTGTAAATATCTAGTAATCTTTCTCAGCCCCTCTCCTGGCCTAAGCAAATTTTAATATCTTTTCTATATTTCTGAATTTGTCTAATATAGGTATTTATGTAACTCCATTATATAATGCATAGTTTTGGTGACCAACCTCTTTTATTTCCCTTTGTATTTTAAAAGCTCATCAATTTTGTATCATCCATCAGTGCCTCAATTTTCTCTAGGTTCTTGTAAAGTGCTGATGTGAGTATACTACATTTTACTTGTACATTCTTCATGTGATGAGCATTCAATACACATTATTTTAACTCTGAAATAATCTACCTTAAAAATAACATATAAAAAATGGTAATAGATAAAATGGTTCTTATTGAATAGTTTTACTGATATAAAACAAAAGCCTATATCTGCTAATTATAATTTCTGTAAAATAAATGTATTCTAAACCTTCAGCCTCATCAGTAGTGATATCCTCCAAAGATTAAAATGTAAATACTGCATAGAGCTATATCATTTATTCTATGAAAGGTAAAATAAAGAATATATCTTTTCTGCTCACTAAGAGCAAGACGTGAAACCATAAAAAGGGATGATGTTTACAAACTAATTCAAACAGCAGGGCAGAAAAAAGAGTCTGATTCAAGCTCAGCCTTTTGTAAGCTTAAAATATCTACATGTCAGTGTAGGAAAATTGTGTGTAAGCTTTGTCAACAAGTCTGTAAAAAAGTTGCAGATGGAAAAAAGAATCAAGTGCCTATTTTCTCAATTCTGAAAGTACCAACCGATACAATGAAATTTAGAGCACATCCGTATTGAGATTAGATCTTTCTTGGGTATCAGTGGATATGACTACTTGGATCAAAACATCTATTAGAGAGGAGGCTGTGTCTGTGCGCAGGGGATAGTGATGTTATTCATACAGTGTGCACTGCGGAAGGCTGTGCAAATTGCGTTTGATTACTGCTCCTGTGTGTTGATACCTTGTAAATATTCTGTGGGGACCGCCTTTTCCCTTTCCAATTGAAAACAGGTTAAAGTAAGGGTGTAAACACGTTACTACTACACAAGGAAAAAAAAAACTCTTTCCATGAAAGATGTCTTATTGAACTGAATCATAGAAGGAATTATAAAAATACAAACTGTTTGAAAGTTACTTATCTTTTTCAGAAAACTTTTAGTCAGTGCCAGATATTTTTAAATTTTTATGGCAGTAGATGACAGATATGTTTCACTTAGTGGACTGCAAAATCAAAGAGTCAAGTATTTTACTTAAATGCAAGTTACTAAAACACCTGTATTGAAGAATATATTTTATTATAATGTTGTGGAACATAAAGCACTATGATATAGTAGTTTTGATTTGATAGAATCTCCTCGCTCCTATTTTCTTTTTTCATTCTGCAGATGTCAGGATTTGTTATTGAATATTATTACTAGAAAATAGATTATCTAAAACACTATCAGTATCAAATACTGTTATAACTGAGTGATGTAGGAAGCAGGCAAAACTCACTCAGTTTGTCTGTAATGTGACACACAGATGCACAAACATCCACGCACACAGCATTGTGTGAAGACAGCCATTAACACTGGATTGTCCCTCCCTCCCACCACTGTTCTCGATAAATATCTACTTTACAAGGTGGGCTTCTTATCGTGTACACTGCAGCCCATCAGTTAAAACTGAATCAGAGTTAGTCCAAGACAAAGGATGCAGTACCTAGTGTGTTCTTCAGCAATTTTTGAATTTATATCATGCTGGACTGAAGATGTAGCTCAGTGATCCATGCCTGCCTGGCAAGCACAAGGTCCTGAGTTCAGTCCTCAGCATTGTGGGAAAACAAAAAACAGAAAACAAGAAAACCTATATCATAACTTTTAAATCTCTGTCCTTTCCAGGAACACTGATTCTCTCCATTACCAGTTCCATGCACTTTTACACCTTTCCATGCTTTGCTTTCTTTCCATGTATTTAGTTCCCTGTCTACACGTATTCTTAGTGAGTACTGTAACATTATTTCAAGAGTTTGCAAAGTAAAAAAATGAAATTAATTACCATTTCTGCATATAATAGATTAGACTTTATGGCAAAGGTAAAGGATGATATTTTTTTCACTATGCCTGAAAATACCCTGATTGGGTAACAACTATAAAAATAATAACCTTTCCTAATAATGGTTACTATTAATCACTCAAATTATTAGAGAATATATGGAAGGAAATAATTTTATAGAAGCAGCCCCTTGAAAACATCTTGCTGTACTCATAGTTGACTGGAAGAAAAGAAAATATAGAATCCACTGTCAGGAAAATTCACTGAAGAAAAAATACGTCTATATGTATATATGATAATAATGGTAAATATTCATTTCACTCTTTAAAAGTAACTACACTAGTATCCATCACCTATGATATTTATAATTGATGTATCTTTCCATTTTGTATACATTTTTGCTTTTTAAATTTTGCAATGCTATTCAGTCTGGTTTCAAACTTTTGCATTGAAATGACTTTCCTGCCTCAGCCTCCCAAGAAACTGAGACTGTGAGTGTACACCATCACAGTCCTGGTACCTATTGATTTAAAAACTCCATTTCCTTCTGGAGTTATTTTATTTAATATACAGCTAAATAGCCACATGTAGAGATTGTGGGGAAGTGGAAAAGGAGATCTTATTTTTCTGAGGAAATATGAGACTCATGCTTTTACAAGTTCACCAGAGGTACTAACAAGAAAAAATACAGGAAATGAGTACTATGTTAATCATTGGTTTGAGCCATCATTGCACAAGTCTCTGAGATTTGAATTTCAGTGTTAAATTTCCAGTGGGGTGTGTGTGTGTGTGTGTGTGTGTGTGTGTGTGTGTGTGTGTGTGAGACTAACTTCTCTGGCTTTCGCCCACTCTCTCAGATGTTGTAAATGACAGATAATATCATCCTGAGATTTGTTCTGGCATTACTGGAGACTGAGGATGCTTCTGGCTAATTTGAGTTGCAGTAGGGTTTGCTGGTACCCTTTCTATGAGTGAGAGATGCAAACATCTTAGCCATGCATTGTTGATATGAAGTGTGGACTACTTCTGGTCATTACAATTCTCTTGGGACCTTTTTGCAGCTGAAGGTTATTACCTCAGATGCCTTAGCCCTGTTTGATATATTTATATAAATATCTTCTTAGCTAAAATTGGTTTTCTGTCCTTTTTGCTTGCCATCCTTCCCCCTTAGAAATTTCGATTAAAAGCTACTATTTTACTCTTGAGGGATTGGTGATGATTGGGGTGGGGGTGATGTTCTTTCTAGAAAACATGTTTAGAATTTTTTTTTAAGGTTTTTTTAAACAGGGTCTTGCTTTGTAGTTCAGGGTGGCCCTGAACTCAGCCTCAAACTCACATCACAGCAATCCTCCTGCCTCTGCCTCCAAAGTGCTGGGATTACAGGTGTGAACCACCACGCCCGGCACTGTAGTATGTGGTACTGGTTGCTGCTGGGGTGAGTCTCCATGCCCAGTACTGTTATGTGGTTACCAGGGATCGAACCCGGGTCCTTGCGCTTGCAAGACAGGCGCCAGAACCACTGAGCTATATCCCCGGCCCCAAACATGTTTAGAATTTGATAGAGATAGTTTTAAGGGCTATGTATAAAAGTTTTCAATGGTTTTATTATCTTAGGTGAGAAATGGTGCTCGGGAGATAAGATCTTCTTATCACTTGTTCCATCTCTGCAAATACTATGGACTCTGACTTCCTGTAAAACAGCTGATGGTATAAGAATGAGAGCTGAATCTGAGTACCGTCCATGCTTCTTCCTATGCTTCTGTGTGATTATTGCTCTGTCGGATACCTGCCCATTTGTAAAAGATAATTTTGTTAATATGCCTTCCCACCTTAAACTTTCAGTAACAAGAACAACTTTACTGGCATTAGTGACAATGTATTTTTATTCTGCAGTGGGATACTTTATCCTCCCCTTTTAAATTACCCCCACCCAATTATTTCTATAGCTGAGTCTTTCTGATACAGTAATTTCTTTCTTTTTTTCTCTGATCCCAAATACATCTTTTCCTTTCCTCTCACTTGGTGTTGTAGTTTTGAATTCTCTTTCATTTGCCATAGGTTTTTACTGTTTTTGTGTTATGAAGAGATCAATGTGCTTACAAGTTCCCACCCCTCCCTTCCCTATTGTCTGAGATAGGTTCTTATTGAATCCCCAGCCCTCTTGTTCACCTTCCTGGTAACTGTAACATACCCCAATTCATCTGCTGACTGGATGAGCCCTTTCCACTACAGACACATCTATATTCTGTTCTGCTCCAAAGTTTTATTAACAGAAGCCTTGCTTCTTTATTTCAAATCTCAAAAACAAAACCTGTAAGATATGATAATTTCACATTTTTAAGTCATTGGTTCTGCTTTATGAAAGTGGAATTTTGATTATATATTATATAATATGCCTAGAATAAGATTATTAGCCATGTGATGCTTCAGTGAAGGTCACTCATTGTCTTCTAAACTAAACATAATATGTACTAGAGATCCATTTACTATCCTAGAAACAAACTTTATTTTAGTACAGATGCTAATAAAATCACTCTACAATGCAATTCAGTTTTACTGAATCCAAAGCTGATTTAACTTAGATTATAGTGCCTGTGTGTCCATTTCACCAAATACAATTTTTCCCAAAATATTTGAAAAGGGAAGCTATAGTGAATCATTTAGAGATCTGTCTGACAGTGACGATTCTGTGGATGTGTGCTTCAGCACGTTTTGTTACATCTTAAAGTCTGAAACAGTATGTCTGTCAGAATGAGCTGTCATTCTCTACAGTTAACTTGTGATACAATTTGTTCCCATCTTGAGTATCATAGTTACTTATTGGACATTTATGTAATATAGATTATGTATAATACAGATACAGATGTAGGTGAGCACAGTGACATATGTCCAAGTATTTTCTCAGGACTGTGAGGCAAAAATATTGGAAATTCAAGGCCAGCAAAAGCAACTTAGTGAGATCATGTCTGAAAATAGAAAATAAAAAATGGTAGTGGGACAAAATTCAGTGCAGTGGTGGAGTCATTCTGGGTTTCCTTTGTTCTTCAGTGCTACTCCCCCCAAATGTGTGTGTCTGTTTCCTACCATATAAAAATAACAAGTATACTAAAATAATACAACTGATCAAGAAACCATAGGAGGGCCGCGAATTTAGCTCAGTAGTTCTGGTGCCTGTCTTGCAAGCACAAGGACCCGGGCTCGATCCCCGATAACCACATACCATACTGGGTGTGGAGACTCACCCCAGCAGCAATCAGTACCACATACCACAGTGCTGGGCGTGGTGGCTCACACCTGTCATCCCAGCACTTGGGAGGCAGAGGCAGGAGGATTGCTGTGATGTGAGTATGAGGCTGAGTTCAGGGCCAGCCTGAACCACAAAGCGAGACCCTGTCTCAAAAATAACCTTAAAAAAAAGAAACCATAGGAGAGGATACATTATTAATTTTAACAGATAAATTGGCCACGGAATAGAATAAATTGTTCATATCCTGTTATATATCTGGTTTAGTTGTCCTGCTCCTAGAGTAACTGGATCGAACCTACCAAATGGTGAAGGTGGTGATGACAAAGATATCCACCACATTTGTGACATCACAGGCAATAGACATCACCAGGACACCTTATCCCTTTAACATCTGCTTCTTTGACTTCAATTAATACCTTCTTCTTGCCTCTAACCCAGAACATGAACCACGTAGAGTTGACAAGTTTTCATTAGCAAACAGTGATCAGCACAGATGCTCTGCTTTGCGATTTTCCTAGTGGGGTAGTGCCTGGGCTGTAATATCATACTTTATCTCTGGCACTGGAATCATTAGTTTCTGCCATTACCAGTGTTGATTCTCAGATTCTGTATTAAATCAACTGATTTGAGAGCAACAAGAGCTTCTATTTCCAAGTTTCTTGCTGTCTTTGCAACATTTCCCTGACAATACACATTGGCTATATTCATCTGAAATAAATTAATAAAATCCCAGTTGATTACTACCTGCCAAATGCAGTACATGGTCAGTGTACTTTGTGAACTCACAAGTGTACCTTCTTAAAAGTGCACTGAGTAGACTTGACCTCAGATTTCCGCATGATTTAGTTCTTATATGTTAGTGTTGTCCTATAAGTGCTATTGAATTTTCTTCTCATTATGTGGGGAAAGTTTATTTAGGCAAATTTCTTTCCTGATAAAATTATCTTAAAAGAATATTTCATATGACTTAGAAGTGTGGTTTAGCCAAGGAAACACTTTGTACTACACCATGTGAAATAATTTGGAAACATCTCTCTTTGAAATTTAGGAATAATAAGAGAACAAACTACAGTTATGCTTTCAGCTGATTTTAACCATATCTTAAAGCTTTCCTAGTCTTTTAAATTGTCTTTAAAGTTAAGTGTGGTAATTTTAGAAACTGTGACATCTTCGTAGATGATTCACACAGAGATAGTCATTACTAACAGAAATAACTGGAGACTTAGAAAAATGGCTGCCAAGCAAATGAAAAGAATCTCCCATAGAAAAGGAAACATTGGATGGCCTTAAGCTCCCCTGTCATCTATTAGTGACTTTAACTGTTAATTATAAGGCAGGACAGAGTCATGAGATTCTGCCTTTTTCTTTGTTGGCCAATAATGGAAACACTTCCATTTGTTACCTCGGGATGTTTTCATTCCCATGGGCCATTCCAGACTAGAGATTAAAAGAAGAGGCTGAGATAAGATGAGCAGGGCTGGGTGGTTGAAGATGTATTCTGCTTAGTTTTGTCAGGGATAATGAGGAAAGCACTTAGCAGACCAATGGAGTGAAAGTCTGGGGGAATGAATAGGGCATATTCTCCATCTCTGGCATCCTTTCATCCTTCCAACTTGGGAGGTGATAAGACATTAAGGATCCAAGGGCTTCCTTTAATTATTCCACTACTTGATAATGTACTCTGTACTATTCCCAGCAATAAATGTGAGAGAAGTATAATGACTCATCATTTGATATCCATTTACTTTTCAGCCATTGACTGTCTTATTCCATTAAACAGAAAGTACTGACTCTTTCTTGACTCTTGTAATGAGGTGTTTGACCTTTCTGATCCCTTTTGTATTGTCCCTAAAGGTGAAGATACAATCCGATGAGAGGAATTCTTCTCCCCCATTATGGTCATTAATGCTCTAGAGAGCCTACTGCATGCAATTTAACAAATTCAGACTGTAGGAAACCCTGTCTTGATATTCATAATAAAAATGAATGTGATGATCTGATATCCAGCAGGAAGAATCTGTGGAAGTGTTAGCTCTAACACTTTATTTCATAAAACATGATTTCAGAACATTTAAAACTGGGCCTGTATTATAGGACTAGGAAGAGCCAAACTGTTGTGTGGCTCTGTGCTGAAACATGACAAAAGTTGAGCTTTGAGTGCAATTGACTTACTCATTCAAATTGGACTTTTACATCTTCACTTTGTACAACTGACATTCTAGTGGCTGATTTAGTTGCATCTTTCACTATTAAATAATTTATAATTTACCACATATAAGTGATAAATCATGAGAAATTTTCATTGCCCAGAAATAATGGTTTACTTTCTTGAGAAAGTAACTACAGCAGTGTTCACTTTGTCTGCACAATCATAAAAGATACATCTTTATATTTTGATAGAGAAAAGGCATTTCCTCCTGAACTGGATATTTTTTTCATATTTGCCTAATTATTCACAAATTCATGATTGGAGGGAATTGGGAAAATAAATTTTATAGTTGTCTAAGGAAACATGGCATTCATAGTCTTATAAACTTATTTGAGCTTCTAATAGGGAAAAATATGCAAAATGAATACTGTCTTGATAATTTGTTTCTGTTATCACTTCACAAGCCTCCAGGATTTGAATCCTGTTTCCACTGTCAACTTTCTTTGTGAGTCCAGACATGTGACCTTAACTTCTCTGGGCTTTGGTTACACTCTTAGAAATGAGAGAAGACAGATTGAGTCATCCTAAGATTTTTTCCAGCTCTGGAACTCTGGAAGGATGAGGTTCCTTCTAGCTAATGTGAGTGCACTAGGGCAGGTGCCCTTTCTGTGACTCTGTGTGGTCAAGACATATTAGCCGTTCATTGCTGATGCAAACCTTGGACTCCTTCTAGTCACCACACATCTCTTTGCACTCTTTTGCGGTGGAGGGCTGTGACCTAAGGTGCCTCAGTCTTAGTTCATCTTTTTATCTAATTGTCCTCTGAAATTTTAATTGGTTACACTGTCCTCTTTTTTGTTTGCTGTCCTCTAACCTTAGAAGTTTTTGTTCAAAGTCACCATTTTACATTCTAGGTTTTGTATTTAAAAAGGAAGATGTTTTATCATTTCTCTCTAAATCAGTACTAAGAATTTGAAGGCAGGCATGGTGATTCACACCTGTGATCCCAGTACTCAGGAGGCTGAACAGGAGGATCTCCATGAGTTTGAGGCCAGGCCAGGGAGGATAATGAGTTCAAGGCCAGCCTGAACTACACTGGAAGACCCTGCTTCAAAATAAATAAGTAAATATATAAAAGCAAGTAGATAGCATAAAAGAAAATTTAATGAGGTCTAATATAGAAATATCTTTAAGCATTTTATTATATTAGATACGGTATTAGAAAAGGTAATATTCATAACATTTTTTGTATCTTTGAAAGTGATATAAACTGAGTGCTTCACATCATCTGTAAAATAACTCATCTGTATAATAACAAGAATCGAGTCTGGATATTACTCATGTCTCTTTCTGTATTATATGTTTGTTTTAAGTGACACCACAGCTCATTTTTTAAAATATAGTTTTGTTCATGTATCTTGTGGCATCTTGTTTCTCAAAAAATGACCTTTTACACTGAATTTTCAAAAAATCAGTTTCATTAAACTTCCAGAATCAGTTTCAAACTAACTAGATATCTTGATTTTGTATGACTGCCAACTAAAAAGAAATATATGTTTCAGATGGTGAATACACTTGTTACCTGGATTTAATCTTTATGGTGTTATTACATTGTTCCCCATAAATTTGTATAATTATGTACCCATTAAAATAAAATTAAGGAAAATATGTCATAATGTTTTGATAAAATATATTTCCTCAGTATCCAATAAATTAGCTCCACCTTATATCTTCCTCAGGTTTTCAATAGCTGTTTCTTCCTGGTATAAGATTTTGTGCTTTTTCTGTTATCTAATATGTGTCTCTTATGGTATATCTCCTATTTTTCAAGTTTTATTGTTGAATTTTATTTGATTACAGGCCTTCTTTGTGCCCTGTGAATATGATCAGTTTAGCTTCAAGGTGTTTTCATTTTTTATTTCTGCACTCAACTGTTGTCCAAGCCAAGCAGATGTTTAGACTCTCACTGAAATCAAGGCTCTTCTTTGCCTTTATGGAAAGTTACTTGCTTTTTGTTACTTGTACTTAACAGTGACTTCCCACCCATGTCTCTATGTTGTTTATCCATCCTGCCATTTCCACTACAACGACTCAGTCCCTTTTTCTAAATTGACTCACCTTTGGTGTCAAGAGAATCTCTTTTTTTATGTTCAACCTAAGCCAGCAGTAACTGCATATTATGTTTCATATATTATATGTTCTTCTAGTTTTGAATATTTTGTCCAAGCATGTCCATAGAGTCTCAAAGTAGATCAAGTCCAAAATGTCTCTTTTATAAATGCACACTGAATTTCTCAGAATAATTTAAGAAAGGCTAATCTGAAACTCTGGCAGCTTGATAACCTGAAGAAATCTTCCACCCACAAGATCTATATGTTTGAGAATTCTTCACTATAAACTGCACTAATTTGCTATTATCACGGAATAAGCCTCTAGGTGACTATTCCCTAGGTGACAAGGAAAGCCATGCACAGAAGACCTTATTGCTACCAATCTGCAGGTGAAACCACATTTTGTTTAGAGAACTTTCTAGAA
Source organism: Petromus typicus (assembly GCA_004026965.1). Lineage (NCBI taxonomy): Eukaryota > Metazoa > Chordata > Mammalia > Rodentia > Petromuridae > Petromus > Petromus typicus. The sequence continues at coordinate 26,536 of PVIR01008568.1, forward strand.
GATTTTTAGGCTAAGATTTAAAAGTGAAGCAGTTCACACACACACATCTCAACCATGTAATTCATGGGCAATATTTATATATCAGGGAACATTTTAAAAACTAGATCTATGGATATATTTCAAGTCTACAAAGTTAAACTTGGAGGAAAGTTTACTCAGATGCATTCCTTCATCCCTGTTTTTGAACCTAATCCTATTACTTTTAGTCTGAATCAGATTTACCAAGCTAAAATCATTACTATACTTCCCCAATGACTGGTGGTAATATTTGACTTCATAAACTGAGACAAATTTTTATTTAATTCACTGTTTTTTAAAGAGCTTGACCTAAAAGTCAAGCATCCTGTGCTGAAAATATTAATGTTCTCAAATACATATCATAGGAACAACTGACCTTGATGAGATGAGGTCATATAAAAGTAGCAAACAGAGTATAAAGCCTCAAAAAATTAAAAACAAATATATTTTAAGATATCAAAGCCATTGGTTTTTCTAGGTCAGCAAAAATAGCTCTTTCCGTTTTCTATCTCAAAAGTGCAATATTTGATATCAAGTTTATATTATGGGGCACCATGTGGGAGAGCTCAGGCTCTGGAATTCCTCCATGTAGTTAGATCTTAGCTCCAGTGCTTGGTGAGTGTGACCTTGAGAAAGTCTTAATCTCCTGGAGTCTGCACTGTATGCTACAATAGTGTAGAAGAGATGCAACGATATATGAGTTTTGAGAGAACTGTTTCTCCTCATACGTTCTAAAGGGAAAGAGAACACCAGGCGCTGCTCATTTCTATGCACTATATTTAAGCTGGTATAAAAGTGACATAAATAGTTGGAATACTGTCTCCATGGCATTTAATTGTTTGAATCACAGAGGTTTCTGTGATTCCATGAGGGGGAACATACAGGTAAATGCTGGTAATTCTGAGACGTTGCTCAAAAATCTAAAGAGAAATGTCAAGATGAAGATTAAGGTTGCAGAATGCTGAAAAGCCTCATTCTTTTATTTGCTCACCTCCATTTTACCTTATATATTTTTCTACTGGATGATGCCACTTATCTCTGATGAAGGGTGCTTATTGTACACATTACTTGGTATAGTGACTGCTTTAAACTGAATAAACATCCTCTAGAGAAATTTGACATGTGATGACCACAATGTCTGATTTATTCTTATTACTCACTTTTTCTAAAAAATGAGAAGTGTCTTGATCTCTAGGACCAAGATCAGACAATATTTAAAAACATGAACTATAATTTACTCACTTCCACCATGCATTTGTCTATCCACACTTTCATATAATAAACATCCACTTTCTCCTCCCACAGAAGTGAGAAAACTGAACAGAATCTCTTTCACATACCTTGAAATTGAAATGGAAGGAGCCTCCTTTCCCTGTCTCTCCATAAGCAAATGTTCCAGGTCGAATTGTATCTTGCTAATTTTGTCCTAGATGGACTAGCCACCTCATACCCCCACATCAGAATATGTCCTTATTTTAAAAATAGAAAAACTGCAGAATTAGTTAAGAAGACATACAAAAGTATCATGGCCCAGTGTGACCTTTAACATTGTAAAAAGAGGAGATTTCAACACACATAAGGGCAACACAATGAAAGACTGACTTAGTCTGACATGAATGAAGGAATAACTGATCATTCCCTAGTGACTTTTGTAGGAACATAGCCCTGTTGACACACTGATTTCAGAGTTCTAGCCTCCAAAGCTTTCACAGGATAATTTTTTCTTGTTTATGACATTCAGTTTGTCATACTGTGCTACAGGAGTTTTGGAAAAAGCAAAGCAGTAAACCTGATGTTCGTATCTCTCCCCAAATTGTGTGAGCTGTTCTTGATTTACTTAGCAACATACTTTGGATATCAATAGATATTGGATATTTATTTATCCAACTTACTTTGGATATCAGTAAATACACCCATATTTTGGGTGTAAATAAATATGCTCTCTATTATTCCTAAAATTTTTTGTTTATAGGAATTTCTCAAGTTAAAAATAATTAATCTGTTTGAAAAAATCATACATCAATGTAATAATTTTTCTGGTATTTCTATTATAGATTAAATTTCAGCAGGTTGGTATGATGTGGTTTAAATATGAAAGTATCTATTGCACTTACTAATTTGCATAATTTCTGCCTTATATATTTTTATGTTATATGTAAGTCAGTGAGTTGGATAACCTTTAAAAACAATAATAGAACAATAAATATATTCCCTAATGACAAATGTTTTCTCTTTCTATATTTAAACCTAGTTTTTGCCTATGTGCATTTATATATATATTTTATATATCTTGTCATTTGAATAGCCCTATGCACATATGTACACATATAAAGTGTTATGAGAGTTTGACTATATGTTAAAATGCACTCTTTTCCATATTACTTTTATGGAATATTTTCACTTACCATACAACAGTTCATCAAATTTATATGCCCAAAATATTGATGGAACCAGTGCTTATTATTTAACGTTTAGCTTATAGCTTTTAGCCATTAGAGTATTAGTATCTATACCTCATCTAATCATAAGAAAAAGGTCCAAAGGCTAAGAAATATCATAAATTTTTTTATACTTCCTCCGATAAAGATTATTCAAAAGCAAGAAAATATTGAAACTGGCTAGTTTATAATGTCAGTTTGTTCTTGAAATTAGTGAAAACTAGTGTTATAAAAAATTAGAGTATAAAGAAAAGATCCAACTCTCATGCTAAACTTCAGTGTTCAGAGTCCAGTATTTTAAATATCCTGAGAATTTTATCAGGTGAAAGTTTTACCTGCCAATCTGAACTTAGTTTACCCCATACCTGTAATAGCAATTCTTCTTCAGAATTCCTCCCAACTGGCATAAACTTCATTTTGCATATATGTTTTTGGGGAAAAAAAAGTAGATGTTTCTTAGTTTGCCAACTCTATTATTTTTCTCTTAATCTCCACCTAAAATAATAATCTTGAGGAAAAAAAGTGCTTTAAGTGCCTTATGTATAAGTCCCCAAAAGGATTCAGTGTATGAATTCTGTTTTATTTGGTTAGAAAATGAACCCTGACTTTTTGTCTTTTACCACAGAGCTGATCTGAAAATCAATGAGGTGTTCTGGTTTTATGAACTTGATTTCTTTTTATCTTTTTTAAGTAAAGAAAACCTATGAAATTAATGTTACAATTTAATAAATTCTCAAGCTTTGCTCCGTGATGTGAAACATCTACATACTTCAAAGGCTAGTAGAATCTTTAAGATAAAGTGCTATTTTTTTCTGATAATTGATTTTACACGATAAGAAACAGTAGGCATTAAAATATACTACTAATATGCAGTTGAGTGTCCACTATCTGAAGTGATGGGACCAGAAGGGCTTCATATTTTCTATTTGTTTCTATTTTTATTTTGGAATATTTCAAAATACATAATAAACTATCTGGGGATGGGATGAGACCCAAGTCTAAACATGAAATTCATTTATTTTTGTGCATATCTTATGCACATGACTGAAGATAATTTTTCATATAAAATTAAATGAGCTCAGTGTGGGACTTTCCACTTGTGACATCATGTGGGCATAAAAGGTTTCAAATATTTTCACATTTCAGAGTTCTAGTTTTTAAAATGAGGATGATCTACTATACTAGAAATTGCACTTGTAGGTTTAGAGTGTGGCAGGAACTCAGAATCTTATTTTTTTCTTGATGATTCAGTAGTTATTTGGAGTGAATGCCTTTAAACCGGGATCATCCATTAAGGTGAAAGAGGCAGAGAAAGAGATAATATTTAAAATTGCAAAATCAGAGTGTGTATTAACAAATATATTTTGAACCAATAGATGATTAGAAGGATTAGGAGCCATAAAAGCCTTCCAAGTAATCATCAGAAATGATCACCCACACAACTTCATTGCTTTCCTTTGGAACTCGTATTTATTTTCCAATCGGTAATAAAGTTGAGCATAAATATGGATGCATTTAAAACACACCCAGTCCTCTTTTGATTGCATGGTATTGAGTCATGTTGCTTGGTACTGCTGTACAGACCCCCCAGAGAGCTAGCTCAGAGTCATACGCCTCACGGACACTGAGCCTTCATTCTCTTGCAACATGATTAAAGGTAGTCATCAGAGAAAAAGGAAGTCTGTGCATGTAGGGGAGAGGTGAAAACTAGGATGAAAGAGAAAATTTGGTTTATTTTGCTTCCATTGCATGTACTGGATGTTGTAACATGTAGTTTATTATTACATGCAGAGATTCTTTAAAAAATAACAGATATTTCAGTGTAGTTTGCATTTTGTCTGTAGAAATTCTAAATATAGATAATCCATAGACATAATATAGGACTACAGTTAATAGTCACATTTCATGAAAATTACTTAAAAAGTAATTATTGGTCAGAAATATTGAGAGCAAGTTAGAGGAAGTATAATTTTGTCTAATAATTATTTAACATGCAGGACAAAATAAAAGGATGAAACAATTCTCAAAGCCTTTAGTATCACTTCCTTCTTTCTAAAATAGGTATGACAGAATGTAAAGGATTTTAAGGCTGTTCACTGTGTGTGACACTGTATCTCTTACAATTGTCACATGCAATTTTCTCAGGATAGCTGATAGACCTTCTCCAAGACATTTGGTTTAAAATTAATCAGCAGTCAATGGCAGAGGGTAGAGTCACTTCAATTTGCTGAAGCAAGCACAGTGGCATTCACCAGAGTACATGTCAGATTGTGCTCGGACTGCCAAGGGCAAGAGGATATGCCTAGGGAGGCTTGCTGTTATCCCATGAAGGCCTCCTTCAGGTCTTCATTAGCTCACAGTGAAGGAAGTCGCCATCTTGCCAGCTGTGACCTCTATAGCTCTGATGTTTGCACTGGAGGATTGAATTGTGAGATTAAAAGTTGGTGCACATGTGTCACCAAGTATTTAATACCAGCAATGTGTAGGTCATGTGCAGGTCATTAAAACTAACAGTATGTACAGTCACTCTGAGCAGGATGCACTCCGCACGTATCAGCCTACCTTTTGGGAGGAAGCATGATGCCCCTTGTCATCAGTCCTGTGCTTATTTTTAGCCCAAACATAACTTCAGATTTGTGTGTGGAGCAATTCTTCTTGGTGAGGTCAGAAAGGATTCTTGACAGACGGCGGGGAATGAAATAGCTATAGCCACCTGGCCTCTTTCCCACCAGTCTTCACTCCTAGATACATAAGTCTTGCAAGTACATATAGACAGTTTCCCATAAGCCAAGCTGCCCTTCCAGAAGCCCGGATTGTGGTTTATGAAACCAAAGAGAAATAGCAATGACAGAGTAGTAGAGACTGGGACACATACTCTCAGTGATGAACTCGTGCCATAGAATCTTCTTGAGAGAAGGAACATAAACTCAAAATAATCTCTCAAATTCAGGACCTAAGTCCCTGCATTTTCTTTCTGTTCCTAGCAGCATGCATAGCAGCAGCTGATGTAATACAAATTGCACTGAATGTCAGATTGAAACCTCCAGAAAGTTTATTTCTGCAGAAGATTAAGGTACAAATATTTCTAGATTAGTTTTAGGGTGGCAAGATCAACTCACAGCGTGAGGCTCCAACCAACACCGAGATGCTTTGTGGCACTTTTTTCTTCCCTCATAAAAGAAGTGGCAAAATTGCCTCTTGAATCAAATGGAAGAAGTCAAACTGTTGCTGTGTTAGGTGTCCTGGGGAGTGAGCAACATGATTCCAGAGCTGGTTGATAGGTCAGAATTCAGGAAGGATACTCAGTGTTCTCTGTGGATCTAGAGTAAAAAATACCTGACCATGTTTCTGTCTCATCTATGATGGGCTTGAAAAGAAGCACTTGCACCCATTCTCTTATCATTCTAGTCAGTATGTATTGAGAGTGGAAATAAAAAAAATTAAAGCAGGTTAATTTTATGAAAGGTTACAGTCATTTTGTGTAGCTGGATATGTCAAAGGTCACACCAAAAGAAACCTTTACCATTTATTTTGGTCCCAGTTGCTCTTGGAAATTTTCTTTTGTGAGTTGCAGAAAATATACAGTTCACTTAATACCATTAGTTTGAAAAATAAAGGAGAATGGTTTGACCTGAAAGGAGTAGAATACTAATACTGTTGCAGCTGCAACAGAGAGCTGGCATCTAACTTTTTTGATCTGGCAATGTCACTGCCGAGGACATAGCTTCTCACCTAAAGCACTCAGATTGGAAGCAAACTTGGAAAAAAACTCAACACAAAAGCATTATACAATCATCAGGCATTATCGACAGGCAGCAGTGTGAGTATGAGGATAATCAGGGATTTCCACTGGGGCACTATGTTGCAGCAGCAGGAGCCCAGCCAAGCTGGAGTTCATGACCTGAGGGGTAACAGTGAAGAGGGTCTTCCCTCTGAACTCAGCAGTGCGCCCATGTTTGGAAATGCCATGGGCTCGCCAGCTTCACAGCTCTATTGATTTTAACATCAGAAGGGATAGCAGGGAGTCAGAGCAAGACAGTTCTGTTACTCTCAATGCTGCAACCCCTTCCTGTTTCCTTACAGGGAGTTTGTGGACAGATCAAATAGAACTCTGTTTGCTGCATTCGCCAATGGTCTAAGAATGAGTCAAGAATCACAATGATGGCTGGTTACGGTTGAACTTCCCTGTAATCCCAACACTCTGTGTCAGAGGGCATGGGGGTCAAAGTCACATGTCTGAGCCCAGTCTGGGCAAGCTAAGAACTTATCCAACTTGGACTTATTTTTTTAATTCAAATTTTTATTGGGACGTTATATATAGATGTCATCATCACATTCAACATTAAGAGTTTGTACCAGTATATAACATGACTTGATTCTCACTTTTTCCCATTCCTCCACCCACCATACAACCCTTAGGATTTATCTCATCTGGAGTATTTTTACCTACATACATTAAGAAGGAAGTATCCTGGTATCTGTACACTGTAAATGTAGGCTTTTCTTTTCTTTTTTTTTTTTTTTACTTCTTTTGTTCCACAGATTGCTTGATATGGAGCTATCTTGTCCTAGCATGTAACTTTGCATGTTGAATATATTTGCCATCTTTTTCCTTTAAAGGAGCTTCTACTATGAATCTAACTCAAAATGTTTTCTTGGTGTGGTAGTTATAGGTGTTTTATGAATCCATATCCATCAATCAACAATCACTTGCCAAATATAATAAATTAAATTATTTCTTCTCAGACTGCTTTTGCCAGTATTAATCATCACACCATAACTTCCATTAATATCCCTATGTGTTTACCATTATTCATTGTTTAGGTTAAAGTGCTATTAGAACTACAGGAGATGCCCTTCTCATTCCTTTTTTTCCTCCTTGAAGAAGATAGGAAAAATTTACTCTTTTGTAACTGTAAGCAGACACTGGCCATCTAAGTATCAAAAATTAAACTTCTTCCTACTCAGAAGTTATATAGAATATTGCCAGTCATCATAATTCAACAGAAGTATTCAGGGATCTCTAAAATATTGACATTGTGGTGGAGTTCAAAAAATAAGAGGATATGGACCATCCCTGTCTTTACAACCTGTCAATATAATTGCTCAATGGTGAAAAAAGAAGGAGCAAAGCACAAATATAATGAACAATTACCAGTTGAATGGTGCACAAATACTTGATGGAATGAGTGAGAGAAATAACGAATGCTCTAGGAAAGTGAAGAACAGAAATGGCATGAGCTGCCCTGGTCACTAAAGTAATTGGATGAAAACCACTATGAGCAATGTCCTAACGTAGGGTTTATGTATTTTTACCAGAGAACAAGGAGTGTTCTGGTGAGGGCAAAAGAAGGCAGAGAAAAGCAAAACTGTTGGATATGGTGATGATGGTAGTTTTCTTTTATTGAAGTTTCAATAGGTTAATGTAATATCAATTAATCTTTCATAAGACACCTAAAATATATTTAAGGCTTGCTGGAGGAGAACTGTGATCACAGATTGGAATTAGAATAGAAGTGTAGGAAATAAGAAAAATGAACATGAGAGAATTCAACAATAATTCTAGGTCTCCAAGCTTCGGTGCCTGGAAGAGCAAAGCATTTGCCTGAAGAAGTGTTGTCTTTTAATAGATATATATTTTGCAGAAATGAAAAGCAAGGTTTGTTCAGTGATTTATTTCTTTATTTGAAAGTAATGAAAGATTCAGGAAGAAGTATTCAGTAAACTTTTCAATATATGGTATCTGGAACTCCAGGGAAACTATAATTACAACAATAGTTAAGAGTCAAAAGCTGAGAGAAAGTAATGGAGCTCGGTAAAGGAATTGGGGCAGCCACACACTGCAGGCATCGTTGGTGACATGTTACATCAGGAAGACTGGGAAATAAAATGAGTTTTCATTCTTCTTATGTCCAAAGAGAACTTAACAACTACTTCTTGTTTTGCTAGAAAGCTACTGATTGAAACATGATAAAGAAGCTCAATTCTCTCTCAAAAACATGAAGAGATGGTTAGCATAGAGTAAGCAGAATGTCAGCTTCCTTTTATTCCAGAGATATATGGTTTTAGGTTGACCTCTCACAAGCCAAAGAAAGAATGTCTTAGTGCAGGACCTTTCCCTTCTCATCAACATCAAGAAGACAAAAGTATTTGTCTTACTGGCTACTCAATTCAGGGTATTATTTTCTCAATATAGAAAATAGAGAGAGGCATATTGTGAAATGATATTTATGGTAACTTCAATATTAGAATAAAACATAAAACTAGATCATGCAATTAATTCTGTAAAAGCCAATAAAGTAGTACTTTCAGAAATTAGACAAGCAGAGAAAATTCCAGAGGGCTCACAGAACAAGGTTGTGCTGACTTAAAAATAATTTTAAAGGGGGGCCGGGGATATAGCTCAGTTGTTCCAGCACCTGTCTTGCAAGCACAAGGGCCCAGTTTGATCCCCGGTAACCACATAACAATACTGGGCATGGAGACTCACCCCAGCAGCAATCAGTACCACGTACCACAGTGCCAGGCATGGTGGCTCACGCCTGTAATCCTAGCACTTAGGAGGCAGAGGAGGGAGGATTGCTGTGATGTGAGTTTGAAGCTGAGCTCAGGGCCAGCCTGAACCACAAAGCGAGACCCTGTCTCAAAAAAACTTTAAATAATAATAATAATAATAATAATAATAATAATAATAATAATAAATGTTGGTAATGTTGGTGTCCAATTTTTGTTGGTTAACAGAAATTTATCTTCCCTTCTAAATTAGCAAACATACATTGAATATCTATAGTGGCCAAAGTGTTTTGTTATTGAGGATAGAGTTGGTACTCTCTTTCTAGGTATTGTGACCTAGAAAAGCCCATTTTTAAAGTGATATTTGAACTGGGGCTCAGAGAGGATTTCATTTGAAAAGTTGGGCATACAGGATGAAGGGAACTGTCAGAACAAAGCTACATAGGCAGTAAAATATGTAGCAAGCTCATGAGTGGAAAAATCCATTTGACCGAAGCACAGCTGTATGCCAGGGATCCTGGGAGATGTGTCAGGAAATGTCAGTTGGAATTGAGTGGAGATGATCTTTTAAGCAATATAAAATGTGGTACTGTGGGGATTGAAGGATATCTGGACAGTGGCATTTGACTTGGTCTCTGCCACTCACTCTTTGTTCTTGAAGACCATTTGATATCAGAAGGTTCAGTTGTTACCTGTAAATGATGGTGTCCAGTATGTGGCCACTGTGTTGTCTCTTCATGATTCCAAAATCATTTCTTTTTCCCTCTGGGAAAGATCACTAAGTTATTAGCTCAATACTAGATGAAGTAATTGACTTCAATTTAGGAATTATATTTTATATAATTTTAAAAATCTGCCATTAAAGAGAAGAGTCTTACATAGCCTGATAAGGTGTTCACATTTTAAGAGATATCTAAGAAATTAAAACTCCAATGGGGGGGGCCGGGGAGTTAGCTCAGTAGACAGTTCCAGCGCCTGTCTTGCAAGCGCAAGGGCCCGGGTTCCATTCCCCGGTAACCACATAACAATACTGGGTGTGGAGACCCACACCCAGCAGCAACCAGTACCACATACCACAGTGCCGGGCGTGGTGGCTCACGCCTATAATCCCAGCACTCAGGAGGCAGAGGCAGGAGGATTGTGATGTGAGTTTGAGGCTGAGCTCAGGGCCAGCCTGAACCACAAAAGGTCTCAAAAAACCTAAAAAAAAAACTCCAATGGAACTGAAATCCAATGGAACCACTCGCATTCATTCTGAGCTATATGCTAATTATGGCGATATAGATAGATAGGTAGACATAGATATAGATACTTGAATTAATTTAAATTAATATTTCTCATGCATGTTTGACATTCATCCCAAGATAAACAGGCATCTGGAAACTGTAATAGTTTATATCTAGATGCCCCAGCATCATGAGCTCATGGATGAGGCATTGGGAGGTGAAGAACCATGACACTCATCAGTAGATACTGATCAGGGATTAGCCCACTGGTGAGTTTATAAGTCACTGTGATGTTGGACTGAAGTGTGTCACTGGGCCATCACCTGGAAGAGCCTATCTCCTCCACTGCTCTCTCCATCACTGTCTGCTTCCCACTTCCATCCCAAGAGCTACTTCTCTGCCATCTTGTCCTTCCCAGGAGCTAGCACACTATACACTGAAACCTCTACAAGCTATGACCCACAATAAACATGGGGGGGTAGTGTTATGTCTCAGTGGCCAGGAAAGTAACTAAGAAATCAAAGTTCTTTAAGACTGTAGTCAGAGGGCTGCCACTAACATGTAATATTGCTGTCATCTAGATTTATGCTGCAGAGATAGGTGAGAGCCAGGATAGCATGGTATTTCCTTGACTTGTAAAAGTAGGTCAAGCAGGTGGCAAGTTGCAGGGAAGGATCTGGCCAGATTCATACTGTGCTCAGTAAATGGTGCCCCAAATATGGAAAATAGACTAGAATAGTGATTGTAAGCCTTTCAGAGCTTTTGATGACACCAACAGCCCACTGCAGCAGGCATGCTATAGATCCATCACCACTGAACCAGAGGGAACGGGCAGCTCAGGTAAGGAAGTCTTCTTGAGCTGCTACAGTTTCCCAAGGAGCACAAAGAGATAACCCATTATCCTGTGTTTTTCTGAGACAATTGATAATACTATGATCCTTCTAGGTTAGAGTAAGAAAACAAGAATCAGTAGTATTTATTCTCTGTAACCATCTGCTCCCTGTTATAAGATTAAGCTATTCTTTCAATTGATTGTGTGAAAACCATTATGAAGATTGGATAATAAAAAATGTTTTGAAAAATTTAAAAGAGGCTTTAGTGTGTGTTTATAGTATGACAGAAATCATCAGCAGGAAGCTCACCTGATGGTTATGTATGAAGGCTGTGACTGGCGATGCCAGTGAGCCTGGAATAGCCTTGCTTAGGTCTGCTTCAAGACCATCAACCTGGTGGGCATTGAAATATACATGAGTATATCACACCGTGCCTGGCCTCATGCACTGTACTGTGTGCTAAAAGGGGAGGTATTTTTGGAATTTATACTCCATTGGAATGCAGCGTAATATGTCACTAAATACAATATCTAAAATATAGTTGCCTGATGCTGTCCAGCCCAGTGAGCCACCAAAGGATGTAAAAATTTATTTAAAATCCTTTTCCTCTATGAAAAATTATAATAATACCTGCAGTTTGCAAATATTTAGAAAGACACCCATGTGTCTATATATGTGCACATACATCATATTTAATATACACAATATGATTTAACATACAACTATATATGCCCATAAGCACATATTACATTTAACATATATTTAGAAAAGTTCCTGAATAAAAGTGAAATGCATTTACAATTTGTTTTACATTTTGGAGGAAATAAAATGAATGGTAAAATAAAAGAATGTACATATTATTATTCACATATTCCATTTTTTGAGTATATGAGGAGGAATATTTATTCAACAGCTAAGATCCAAGATTGAGGATGTGTAGATTTTTTAATAGGGGGTTGTTGAAGAAAAAAAAATATGTTACTGAGGGTAAATGGTACAAAACCATAGGTAGAGTTTAGGGATTTGTGTCAAAGAGTTGTAAGCTTGGAGCCCATGTTAGTATCAACACATGAAAAGTAAGACATATATCTTGCAGTTCTTTTCTTGATTTCTCAGAGCGTGCTCTCCATGACTCCCAGGCTTCTTCCTCGATAGTGTGAATTCAGGAGAGTGCGGAATCTCTTGGGAGGAATGGACGTCAGCGCTTCAGAGTGCAGCAAGACTCTCACCATGGGCTGTGACCTCTGTGTCTCCTTGTCAGTGGCCCCACACAAGGGTTCACTGAGTCCATAAGTCAGTGAAAATACATGCAGTTATGTTTCTAGATAGTAAAATTGTGTCTTCCTTTTACCTGGTGCAACAGACACTTGGAAGAGAAATTCACTGTGATTATACAGGCTATAATTTTCCCTCTGTCAATGTTAGCCTTCCTAAGAGATTTTTTTCCTTTGGTTTTACTCGCTTACAGAAGTTTCATAAGGTAACCTGAGAATGAGACTGAGCCAGAAATGAAAAGCTATGAAAGTCAGATGTGTATTTACATTTTACATATATTTGCCGATGTATGAATGAAGGTACCAGCAAGACATATTTTACCAGGCTTTTCTCCTACTCCTTAAAATATTTCACTGAAACTTACAGCTGAGATGCAGTGCATGATGGGTTGCTGAGTAATAAAGTAAAAACTTGAAATGTATTTTTATAAAGGCATGTTTTTACAAAAAAATCAGGTTAAATTTTTCCAATGTAATTTCAACTAGATTTTTCCTTAGTTCTTTGCCAAATGACTGAAATAGTGTCAGTTTCAGAGTTTATTCTATCACAAATTACATTAACATTCTTAAAAATGTTTTTTTAGACAAATCAACTTAATCTTAGTTTCAACAAGTAACTACTATTACTGCAGTTTTTTCTTTAGCAATAAGATTCTCCAATTGCTAACTAACGGATGAAGTTTAATGACAGAAAAAAATTGTAGTATTGCAGTTCTTACCATTTTTGTATTCCTGTCTTTCTTTACACAGAACTCCTATTTCATTGCAAAGAGCTCACACTGGTGGTAAATGAGAAATTTAAGGGCAACTTGTTTGTTAAATAATGTAGGGGTCAAGTGAAGTCTGATGATATTTTTTTTTTCTGCATTAAGATGAGCAAATTCTTTGCATGCCTAATTCGACTAACCAGCAGTCTAATTTTAATTAAGTTGCAATGATATATAAACTTGATAATAGTGATCACATTTTGCAGAACAAGAGATTTATTATTTCACATGATTTCTCTTTTCACCATCTTTTCAGTCATAAAGTATGATCCTGAAACTTTATCTATAAATTGTGCTGTACACCATAAATGTAACACCTATAGTGATATGATATATTCACATTGTTTCAAGGAAGATACATTTACTTTTGTAAAAACAATAGAAAGTTACAATTCAAGCTAGGAAATTGTGTGTCCTTAACTTTATTCTCAAATAACAGTCAACTCATAAAAGATTTGCAAGTAATTGTACAGAGTTTCCATATGCCTTTTACCCTCATCCTTCTAATGTTAATATCATATAAAACTATAGTAATCTAATCAATTAATTTTCATTGTTACAATACTATTAACTAAACAACAAATTCTGTTTCCAGTTTCCAGTTCATTCACTGATGTGTAGTTTCTTTTCCAGGATTCAATCCAGAATCACATTGCTTATATATTTCTCTGTATTCTTCTTGAGTCTGTGACAGTTCCTGAGGTTTTTCCTTGCCTCTTACTGTCTTGTTAATTTTGAAAGTTACCAGCTGATGATGTGATAGAATACCACCCCTTGTCTGAAGTTTTCTCGTGATTATAGACATCCTTGGCAAGATACCACATAAGGGTATTGTGTTGGTCCCTGCATAGCATATGGAAGGGTACATGAGAACATGTCTTACCACTGGGGAGGTGATCTTGACCACTTGATTATGGTGGATGGAGCAGGCTAACCTTTCCCACTGTCAAATTAATTATTATCCTTTCCCCATGTTCAGTTTAAGGAAAACATTTATTTATGTTTAATTATAAGTCATACTTAATTGCTATACTCTCTTCAGCCTCAGTTTCACTGCCAAACATTACAATGGAACCATAGCCTTCATCTCAAACAGTGTGCTGAGAATCAATGCACTGCTCTTTGGAGATTCTTGGATAAGTCACTTTATAACTGGAAATGATCACTCTTTGGCATTTTAAATAAGAATATAAATAGAATGGTTAAAAGTAGATTGGCAGTATGCGCTCATTTCACATAAGAGCTTCAGGGACATCTGTTGTTATATATGTGACAGTTCAGGCCTGAAAACTTGTTCTCTCAGAACCAACTAGTATTTCTACAAGTAGATATGTCTGACCAATTAAACAATGAATATGTTTATTAATGGCTACCTTTTTGGCTATTACATGAACTAGGAGGATAACCACCCATTGAGGATAAGGGCAGTAAATAAAATTATAAAGCCTGTCACAGGCTTAGTGCTGTTTTTGTATGGATAACAAACACCATAACATACTAACAACTTTGGATGCTGACATTGTGACTCAGTTTCACCAGCTTGGGTCTGATGATGAAGGATCACCAACAAGGCAGAGAAGGGGAAGTTTTGTCAGGTTTCCTGGCTTACTGCTTTCTTTTTTCTTTTCTTTTTTTGAGAGTGCCAGTGTTATCTGGCCCGATACAGTATTCAAAGAGGAAATTGGTGTTTTACAGATTTAGAGGTGAGTGAGACAAGGTGTATTAAAAATAAATGGCGGGCCAGGGAGTTAGCTCAGTGGTTCTGGCACCTGTCTTGCAAGCGCAAGGACCCGGGTTCAATCCCCAGTAACCACATACAGTACTGGGCATGGAGACTCACGCCCAGCAGCAACCAGTACCATACACCACAGTGCCGGGCGTGATGGCTCACGCCTGTAATCCCAGCACTCGGGAGGCAGAGGCAAGAGGATTGCTGTGATTTGAGTTTGAGGCTGAGCTCAGGGCCAGCCTGAACCACAAAGTGAGATACTGTCTCAAAAAAACTAAAAAAAAAAAAAAAAAAAAAAAAAAAAAAAAAAAAAAAAAAAAAAAAAAAAAAAAAAAAAAGAAAAGAAAGAAATGGCTAACATACCCCCCCAAACCCACTTTTCCTCTTTGACAAGTGGGAATAAAAGTCATATACCTTCCTCTTTAAGTTATTGTGAGCATTTGAAAATCTGAATAAAACTGTCATAGGTAGTTAAAAGAACAAAGCTTATTATTTTTATCATTTGGCCATTTTTCACTCTTGAGATTCAGATCTATGTGTAAAAGATAAGAAAAGAGAGAGCAGAGCTTGCCTAAACACTTCATTTTAATTTGCAAGAAGATTCTGGAAAACTTTTCTTTACTCCATTATGCATTGATTAGAGTTGGTCAAAGGAGAGAAAAGCATTGTGCTAACTGCATCCATTCGTAGACTAAGGGGCCATGACACTGACCATGCTACTCAGGAAACTAACCCCTTCTTCAGAGGACAGAACCCTGAGCAAAAATGCCTGGAATGCAAGCTCAGTGCAGGTAGGCTTCCTCAGACTCACTGTGAGCTCCTGTGCTGAGCACAGTGCCTGACATACAGGGAAATGCAGCAGATATTTTGAACAAATATTATAATGCCTTGTTCTATAAATAATTGTTGAAGATACGGGACACAAAACTTGTTTTGTTTTTACTATTATATGAGATGGTAAGCTGAAGATTCAAGTGCCATATTACTCCATTGATAAAGATGAGGGTAGTCTCATCCTCCCAAACTGCACTTAGTATAAAAGAGTGACTTCTGAGTTTGCCTAGACAGGATAAAAATGCTATTAAGATGATGCTGCTTTTTTCATTATGGTCCTAACCCTTTTTCATGAATTACTTCATGTGTTTATATAGGGTCCCAAAGTTAGTGGCAGCATTTCCATTTTATGGATGAAGAAAATCAAGATCAGAAATAGTGCTCATAATATAATACATAGACTAGATAGAAAAGTGAGATGTGAATTTAGGTCTCTCTCCAAAGACTTTATTTATTTCTCATTAGTGCTAAAGCACTTGTACACTGCTCAATTTCTTTAAATTAATATAGTATTTCGTCCTCCAAAAGCATGAAACAATCTCAGTGAGACAAACTGTATCTTCTTGGTTGCTTTATCATACTACATGTCAGTTACTATAAACTAGTTAATAATCTACACATAAAGAATAGAGTACTGAAACTTTTATTTTCCTCCTTTATTGAGCTATAATTATTTGTGCTTTGTGTTTGAAATATTTTTTCTCTCCTTCTGATTAAGTAGCTATAGATTCTCTTTTAGGTTACCAGGTATCTGATTTGGCTGTCTGAGCAATTGGCAAGCTGTGCGTGATGATGAATATACTAGTAAGCTTTCCTTCCCCACTAAGTGCATCCAAGTAAAAGCCCTCAGTCATACGATTCCTGCTTCTTTAAACCTGACACCTAATATATTAGGTATTAGAATGTTTTGTGCTTACCTTTAGCTCTTCTTTAGTTTAGGTGATTAAAAAATGCCTGTTGCTGTCTGTATGTGCAACATGCTTCATTAACAGTGATTTATTTGGGAGTTTAACAGAATTGGCACTCTGTAGCACACCAGTGGGCAGAAGGAAAACAAACGTGAGGTGGTTGTTAAGAAATCTTTCTTTCCTTCTCTGGAAGTAGGAGCCTTAACAGAGTGTGCATAGTTTGCTTCCTAGTACCCACATAGAAGAGCTCATGTGTCTCTTCTGGCCACTGTCATTGTTCCCCAGACCCTGCAATTACTCCCCTCTAATTCTCAGGAGGGAACTGCAAGGATTTCCCTTCTGGCACAGTGAGCTCCTTGCAACTGTTGTCTCCTACTGCCAGATGGTTCTATGGCAGCCCATCTTGTCTCCCAGCAAGTTTGCCTACTCAAAGCCATGCTCAGCATTTTGTAGCAGAATCAGTGAGAAAGATTTTTACCTTGTGTCCTTTTCACCTGCCTTCCATCTTCACTATCACTTCACAAGAGAGAGAACAAGGCTAACAAAGTTTAAATGACTTGCCCAATGTTACCAGCTAAATGGTAAAGCTGAGACTTAAACCTATCTGTGTGATGCTAATGCAGTGATCTCAACCACCAAAGGAAGCAAAGGAAGTTTTATTTTGTTTATAACTGGTATTGATTTTGTCATATCTTATCAAAATGCTATTTTGGGAGGATTTGGGGGCCGCATTTGGGTTGTGCTGGAAAGAGTGCCATAATCATTGATAATCACAATCAATGCCATTACCATTCCTTCCTGTAGGTCAGGCTAGGAGTGGAAGTGCCATGTGTTTTCTTGTCTTGTGCTGCGACCTGTCTTGCTTTTGTTTTTATTGTATTAATAGTGAAATAGTATGGAAATCATTCTGTACAGAAAGGATGAATTATCTCAGAAGTAGTCAAAATATGATAGGAGGGCCTTGGGATTTGCTCAGTGGTGCTGCACCTGCCCCCAAAACTCAAAGTTCTGAGTTTAATCCCCATAGCAGGGGGCGGGGGGATGATTTAACCATGATTAACCACATGTCTTAAGTGTTTTTTTTAATAACTGTATCATAAATGCTGCTCTCCATACATGAAATCAGACCTTGGAACACATTACTTTTGTCTTTCAACTCACTGATGTTAAAAGCCTTGAATTATATGTTTAGAAACTGATTTCTTGAAGCATTTATTATCTACATGTTTTGCATAAGTAAAACTAAAACATAGATTTCAAGGTATGTTTAAATGTATTGAAAGTATTAAATAAGATAAAATACTTTGGATGAAATTGTGACATATATTTAAAAGCCTAAATAAATAAAATTGTTAACTCCATGATCATATAAGTACTATAAAAAAAGAAATGCAGGTCTATACTGCAAGGCTGAGCTGGAAAATTATTAAACAAATGACATAATAAAGCTCAATTTAAGCAATAGTAGATATATATATATACACTATATTCATTTGATGTGGTTATACAGGAGACAAATTATTGTCATAAAAGAAAATAATAATACAGGAAAGAATCAACAAATTGTAACATATACATTTATTTTAAAATGTTACTACTGAGACACCAGAAATCAACTCTTGCTCTTTCCTTACAGGAGTGAGAAGTGAGATATGCTTATGTATTATTTTAGTACAACTGAAAATTAAATGAAAATGTATAAGGTAGTATAGTGATTACTTAGTGGAAGTGCTTGAGAGTAGATACATATTTGTGCCTGAGATTACATATCTTGTAGCAGCTCCACATAGAATTTAAAAGCAGTGTGTTTCAGATAACCTGAAAGTATGAGAAACTGATATAATGTAACTGATGAAATGTCTTTTGAGTGTTAGCTCATCTCTCTTGCTACTCCAAGTTTCTAGAATCCTAGGAAATGATCTGGCCCAGATCTGTTTTTGATAATTATGACAAAACTTGGACAGTCAGTAGATAACTGTACTGTGCCTAGCGTAGGAATATTCTGAAATTTTGTTCCAGTGATCTTTCAAAATACCACTCAGTGATTACTAGATTGCTTCAGATTTTAATGGTGAACTTTTCAGCTGCAAGGTCCAACATTAAATACCTAGAATCAAGTTTTTTGAAGCTGTAATGTATTGAAAAATTATTAATAGGGATATACTTGGAGAAAAACTTTAATTAATTTGTTTTTTAAAATAAGTCTTTACAACTCTTGTGCCTTTCTGACTGTGTAAAAGATACCTTTCCAGAATTGAAATAATAAAATATTAGATGGCTGGGTTTTAGTATAGAAATTTTCTATGTGCTATATTAATTAGATTTCTAATTACAGTTATCACAAGTGATGCACTTTTTTTGCCTCCTAGGCCTTTAAAAATGGAGTGACTGATCCACTATAGTTGATCCTCTACCATTTAATAGGGTACTTTCCAACGCAGTCCTGGTAGAAACAAGTAAATCGGCCATTGGTAGATGAGTAGAGTATAGAAACATATTCTATTTTATATTGTCTACCTCTTGGCTGGTAGGGGGGGCTTCCCAAAGATACTACCAAACCCTTTAGATGCTTTTGTCTTCTGCTTTCTTTACATGCTTAGCTTAAGCAATGCAAGGGGAATTCAGGCAACTCTCATTTTCTCTTTATTCTTGGTATACTACTTATTATCATCTCCATTAATAATAGAAAGATATCACAAACAGGAACTGACATATTTCTTTGTTTTAAGAGAGAATACAAAGAGAGTTCAAGGAAAGAGAACTAATAAACTTACTTGATTAATGTGATCTTAATTGTCAGTATCAAAGAAACAATAGGCCAGCTTCCCAAGGAAGTACAGTATAGATTATGTGCATTGTTCATTTGACTTATAAGATAATTTATATAGTAAGTAATATTTTCTACTTATATTGTCCTTGTAGACAGAAACCTTGACCCATGATTCTTTGTATTCTTTATATTACTGTTTAAATAATGGGTACTCGATAAATATCTATTGATTAATTGAACAATAGGATCTGACTGTGTGCCATTTTCTTTCAAAATGACTGACACACTGCTTGCTGAGGAAGCCTGTTTTCTCGCCTGCCTTCAGTTCTGTTCACTGCTTCTCTACCATTGTGATTGACTGCACCCCTCATTAGCTAATTGTAGAGTTAGAAAATGCTCAACTATACAACTGGGGACTTTGAATGATCTTTTTAAAAATTCCTACTTCAAGAATGGAAGTACTCTAAATAATAATTAGCATAAAAACAAATGTTCATGTTGTTCTTATACTTTGGGGAGAGGAACTTATTCATGGGCATGCTTTTACAAGAAGAATTCTGAATTAACAGTAGTACAAGATAACCTCTGACAAAGTCGCAGTTCCAAAACCTGTGCCTCACGCCACGTTCTGAATATCACATAGGTCCTGTACAGCTTCCTGACACCCAGTTTTACTTCTCCAGAAGGACGACATGAAAAGCTGAGATAGAAAAGAGTTACCATGAGAATATTATGTTATACTTTGAAGGATACACTTAAAAATTGTTTATTGTTTTTAGCAAAAAGTTTGGTACTGAAGTATGAAAGTGTGGATTGTGAATCCAGACTGCGTGGATTTCTGGATGTGTGGCCACATCTGGATGTGTTGATGTATAGACACATTCCATAGATTCCAGTATTCTAATTTCTTAGCTATAACTTTACAGACATTTTGGATGCCTGACCCCAGAATGATTAATATAGTTTACATGAGAGGTGAATGTAAAAGCACACAGTAGTTCCACCCAAATGCTGCAGCATGGCCGGCCTGTAGGCAAACAACCGTATTCACATATAGGAAGAATGCTTTCCCGAAGACAGATAATCTGTGCCATAACCAAGAAGAAAGAATCCAGTGTACTTATTTTGAAATCCAGTGTTTCCCACTTTGTCCTGCAATGATAAGACCTTGAAAAATGTGCTATATATTGGAAGTCTTCTTAGTAATTAAAGACAAAATTAATTTGTTGGCCAGAGGACAAAAACAAAGAGGGAAAATAAATATTCTGTGTTTTGGGGGTTTCATACAAGGGAGATCTCTATACACGGAAATCAAATTTATTCAGTTTGGTTTTAGTTTTTCATTTTCCCTACTGAAATTCATTCCTGTTATTCTCTCAGCCTTCAGAATTAAATCTGAAATTTTCAGTATTCCATTGAGGTTGATGAGAAACCAAGATTGTGACTTATCTGCTGCCCCTTTCCTCCCTGCTTGCTAACTCCTAGCTGCAGGCTGTGCTGTGGTCCTGTTAACAAGGAAAGCTGCTGAATGCCAGCACTATTCCAGCACCCAGGCGTGGAGTCTCCTGCATACTCACTTATTCATGCCACAAGTGTGCAAGGTGCAAATTCATGCAGAGCTTTTACAGATGAACCACACTGATGGAATATGATAGGTCCATGATTACAGCCTAAGTCTGATTTGGCCAACTGCACTTTTTGTGGTCCTACAGGGCTATGACTTGAGCACTCACCTCACAGCTTATTGCTTGCTTGTTTTTCTTGTGATTATTTCTTAGTATTCCCCAAGATGCAATTATGTCACCTCCTTTGGATCTCACCCCATCTCTCAGCTCAGTTCTACAATATTCCTTTGCTTCCTTAGCACATTGTACTTAATAGACTTATTGCACACTTCACATTGAATTTTAACTACTGGTGTATTTTCCTCCTCCATGAGTAAACTGTGAACTCACTGAGGACAAGGCCTATGTTTCTCTTCACCCTGTACACTGAGCACTGAACACTGTTCCCACCATATGACAAGCACCCTTTCTGTTATGCTGAATTTGCAGTGCAATAGGAGCAGAACTTTTAAACAATGTGCCAAAACAAATTACATTTTTAACCAGGCCACTCATTTATATTCTTTGAAATGAAGGATTTTTTTGGGGGGAGGGCAGTATAAGGGATTGAATCTAGAGCCTTCACACTGAGGCCTATTTTTTAAAAAAAAATTTGAGACAGTGTCTTGCTAAGTCACTAAATTACCCAGACTGAGCTTGAAGTCCTGATCCTCCTGCCTCAGCCTCAGGTCCTAGGATTATAGTCATGTGTCAGTATCCCTGGCTGAAAAGCAGATCTCTGTTTTTAGTGCTGTATGCTAAGGTCTTCAGAATTAGCATCTATGTTGTATGTAGGTCTTTGGAAAGTCTTGTTCTGTGTAGGACTATGAAAATATTGTGTCATTCTCAGCTATTTCTCCTCTCCCAATTCAGACAAGAGCAGCCAAGTCAGAAAAAGCAACCAAGTTCTGTTTCATGCTGTAGCTTCCTCTCTAGGATTTATGAGCCTCTGTCTTGGGCAAGATCTCAAAGTTAGTGTTCAGTATACTACCTTTGCTGCAGCCACCTTCCCATAAAGCAGAGAGAGCTCCGAGCTGCAGGGGAGATCTATTACGACCATAACTCTTGGCTCATCCTGTACTTTTTTTTTCTGAATCTGGCAGGAAAACTGAAAATATAAAACTTTCTATCCTTCACCAGAGTCCCACATGAGATTCATGAATCTTCAACTTCCTCCAGGAAATCCAGTGTGTCTGTTACTCTTGCCCACTAGACACATTACTGTCAATGACCCCATTATTTCTCATTAGGGAGGATGAACCTTCCATACCTAAATGTAAATAAATGTCCACGGAGCCCTTGTATTTCTCCATCCTTAAGATTCTACAGCTCTTTGCAGAATTGGCCCTGTAAATAGTATCATATCATGAATTAAATCCTTATTGTGTAATTGGATACATTTTCTAAGCTAATTTTAATTGCTTTGAGAAAATGCCTAACATGGTAAATCAATCCCAAGATCCAAGATGACATTTCCCTCACAAAATTAATTATTAATACCCTGATCATTTGCTTAAGACATTAATAGTTTTCATTGATCAGCACATCCTGTTTATCTAAAATGGCCTAATCACCATGCATGTCAGAAAACTATCGGGACATAACCAATTAGAAATGCCGCCTGCTTTCAGCCACATCAGCAGATCATAGGTTAAGGGTCCTTTTGTCTTCACAACATATTAAGATTCATTTTATCAGAGGCTGAGCTACTTAGGGCAGAAAAGAAAAGGAGTTCTCTGATGATGCCACTCACTTTCTGTTGGCTTCCTGGGAAACATAGACTTGTTAGTGACTGTGTGCTGTAACGTAACTCTTAACAACTCTTGATTTACATGCTTGTGTTGGTCAACATTCTTGTGAAAGGTTGTATCTGCTCACAGTATTTTTCTTGTAAGTGAGAGTGCAGAGAGAAACCCAAGGTTACTACTGGCTTAAAAGATTAGGTTTCCCTTAATATCCATATGCATTTAAAATCATATTGCACATCATAACTGTATACAATTTTTGTGAATCTAAAAACCAATGTGAATTTCTTTGTGTGCTACCTAATAAGTATTGAGATTGCTATTGCAATAAATACCTAGAAAGATAGGAAGATGTACAATTCTCAAAGAGGTTCCATTTACTTATCCAGGACGATTTTCTTGAAACAGCCTTCAGAGAGCAGGCAGAATAGGGTGTCGCCCCAAGGACCAACCAAGTAGGTACTGCCAGAGCTGCAACAGAAGCAGCAATCTCCACACTGTACATGTTTCTTTTTGCATATTTGATAAAGTAATAAATACCTCTAATTTTTCAAACTCCTACAAGAGCTCAGGTCCTTGTTGAAGACTCTCAAGGCAGACTATTTCTTTCTTCTGTGTTCATGGCCTATTACATTGCAATTATATGACATTATTGTCACTGTCCACAGTGGAGCATCATATTGTAAAAGATGGAGAGTGATTCCTATGTATTTGTGTCCCCCATCTGTATGTCCATGTATGGCTGGGAGAGGAGGGTGTGTGAGGAGGCACAGTGAGAGCTCTGTTTCGCTGAGGTCATACTCCAGTCCTTAGCTCTAGAGGGCAGTTCTACTTTGCTTCAGATGTTTAGTATTTTTAAAATATTTGAAGTTGATTTCTAAGATTTAAAATTTGAGATTTAGCTCAGTGATTCTGGCATCTGCTTCCATGTGCAAGGTGCTGAGTTTAAACCCTGACCAAAAATAAAAACAAAAACTTTTGAGATTTTCAAAATTCAATACTATTTTCAGATTTTCTTTGAAAATATACATGTCCTGCAACATGATATATTGCCCATGTTTCCTCCCTGAATCAAAGAACATCTTGTATCCTTTTTAAGCCAGGGCTTGCATACAGCCTCTGCCCATCTGCCTCTCTCATTTGGTTATGTGCTTTCTAGCTTTTGCTATATGGAACAAACTACTACTTTTCACCACGGAAATTTTCTGTGTTAAAATTTATGGCTAACGGAAGAATTACACTTCTTAATCAAACTATAAATCTCTCCATATGAACTTTACATAGTTGTAAAATTTAAGTAGTAGAGGAGCTGTGTATCACTGTTGTATTTTATAGTATCTCATTTTCTTTGTTATAACAAAATCCTAGAGGCAGGCTACTTGTGAAGCAAAAGAAGTTTGTCTTATATTTGGGGAGACTGAGAGTCTTAGTAACGTTGCATACGCTCTGGATAGGAGTACTTGTGAAAGCGAGAATTCATATCATCAGACAGAAGCCAGAGAGCAATTCAGAGCCGAGCTCTTTCTTCTAACAACTTGCTTTTGGAAGAACACATGGGATTCCGGGAGGGAGCTACCTTAATCCACTCAAATGGCAGCTCTTTCAATGACACAGTGACCTTCCAGTAAACTCCACCTCTTAAAGAATCTGCCACCTCCCAACTTGGCCACACTGGGGAACAAACTACCAGAAAAGGAAATTCGAAGACTTACTCAAGTCATAATCCAAATCATAACCTATTTTTTTTTTGAGACAGGGTTTCCCTTTGTAGTTTTGGCTGGCCCTGAGCTCAGTCTCAAACTCACAGCAATCCTCCCGCCTCTGCCTCCCGAGTGTTGGGATTACAGGCGTGAGCCACCACGACCGGCACTGTGATATGTGGTACTGGTTGCTGCTGGTTGTGAGTCTCCAAGTCCAGTATTGTATGTGGTTACTGGGGGATTGAACTCAGGCCCTTGGGCTTACAAGACAGGTGCTAGAACCACTGAGCTAAATCCCTGGCCCCAAACCATAACATTTTTAAGAATGAAATGTGAAACATGAGAAAAAGATTAGTTTGAAATAAAGCAGTAGTCACAGTTTTTCCATGCATTTTTCCATTCTAAAAACCTAAGATTTTCTCTTAAAGTCCACCAAAGATAAATCTACCTTTTTGTCATATATTACAACAGTTTCTCTGTATTTGGTATTTTAGATTTGTTACTAATTGGGTTATTAAAAGTAATAAGCACTGAAGACTAAGGCATAGGAAAAGACTATTAAAAAAGAGTCAGCTCCCCTGCTTTCATGTTAGTTTACACCTAATCAGAAACAGTTCTTATCCTAACTCAGTAGCCATGGGGATATACCAGCTCCACTCTCTGCCCGAGAGTTATTTGCTTCATTTTCATAATTTAACAAGTTTCTTTCTTTCTCTTCAATAATACTTTTCTATAAGTGACTTTTATTTATATTCAAGTGAAGATGAATTTGCAGAGACCTCAAGAAGTATTCCAAAATCTCATTTTAATCCATCTTTTTTCCCACAGATTAAAGGTTGTACAAAACTTTAAAGAAGCAACAGTTCTATTCACTTCTTATTGGACTTGAAACTCTTTTGACCTTGGAACTGAAGATGAGGTTGCCATGGGAACTGCTGGTACTGCAATCATTCATGTTGTGCCTTGCAGGTAGAGTGTCATTTCAAAACTTTTTGATTTAAAAAATACCACTGTATTTCACACTAATTCAGAAGTTGGCTTTCATTTTAGATGGCAACAATGAAATCATAAGATTGCAGGTCATTATGACTTGCATTTGTTGACATTGTTGAATACACCTTACTGATGGCCTTTCAGGGACTCTTTTCGTGGTGTTGTATCCAGAGATAGACATTGATGTTTCACCTGTCTTTCTGGTCCTTTTAGAGTCATTTGAGCCATCATTTAGCTTGAAAGTTGTTATTTCTGCTCATCCCAGTGCTCAGCTGCACAGAAATATTGGACAATAAAACCAATAATACAGTCTGCTGTATTCCCTACACTGCTGTCTGTGGATGCTAGTTTTTTCTAGGTTGCTCTTTCAATGTCATTGATGATATTGCTCCATCTATTTATACTGTATCTCTCTTTTTCATTTACATTCATCTATAGTTTAGTAAGAGCCAGAATGAAATAATGCAGGAGATTTTTAACATATACTCATGACAATTACTACAAAAGGCCTTTCATATTTTCAAGCATGCTGTTCATTGCTTTTTCACTTTTCTGAATGAGATGAGTCTAGCAATTGACACACATAATTCAAATGTTAATATTTTATAAGTCCATATTGTCCTGGGAATTGGTTTATAGGTTGAGATAGTAAGCATTTTTAATGTGTTTATAAATTGATTTTAATTAAATTATTTAATTTATTCAGAGTCAAGTCAAAAGGTACATCTCAATATATATATACCATTTTACAATAAATATAAAAATGACTTTTGGATCCTCATTACTTTGATCCATGCATTCATTAAAATATCACTGAGTACCTTTGCCCCAGGGCAGCACATGCTAGGACCTGAGAATATAATACTGAGCAAGGTGGATACAGTACCTGCTCTATTAGATTAGCTCCAGATTTATTCCTAGATTGTTGTTGGTGACTGTCTGCAACTATTTTGAAATAGAATAATGGTAGTTTGAACATGTACAGATTAGTTAACCTATTTAGATATTTTGCTAAACACTTAGGAAGCAATTGAACTTTGCTTTCCTATAACCCAGAAGTAATATGTATTGTTTATATTTATTCTAAGCATTAATAATAATATTACTAAAGCATCAGAATGTTAAGAAGCTTGCTCAACATCACATATCCTTTAGGAAGCAAAGAGAAAACTCAAATATGGGTTGGTTGTACCCTTTGCCATCATATTATTCGTTCTTTAAGCCATCCTGTCAGTTCGACCTAGAGACTGTTGCAAAGCAGTGCTGAAATCTTGGTTTCATTCTTGTTTTGCCAAATTATTTGCTATAAAACTTTTAATACACTACCTTCAAATTCCAAACTTCTTGCTTCAGTGGAATACACAACGTTCTCACTCTTCTGTCTTTATGAACATATTAGCATCTTTTTAAAGACATTATCTATCTCTCCCCAAATGTCTTCCCAGTGCAGCAGTATATCCTAGGCTATAAACACCAGCTGCTTTTCTGTGGCCCCTCATACTCCAACTTGCCAGACTCAGCTGAAACCCTCTAATTTCTCATAATGGCCCTGGTTTAAATTGTAAAGACTAAATCTATTTCTTAACATTTGGCCACAACAATGTGCATATTGAACCTAGAGTGCTTGAGTAAATATCAAGAGACTAATGGGTTGAAAATCATTGTTAGTCTCTTTAGTTATAGCTTGACCAATTTAAAATACTCATATAAGAATATGTACTTGTTTTCATATATTAAATGGTTTTACAAGGCTTTTGGTCAACTATTTTACATGACTTTAATATTCTCATACCATATGCCTCCTTCAGTGCAGTAAAGTCAAGATTTAATTAATGTTTTTTCTTGCTGTTTGTCTCAATTTCATTAATTCACACAGTACTTGATATGTTGAATTTTGAACAGATTTCTTTCAGTGCTCATTTTTTTTTCCCTATGTGCACTATCCATAATGCTTCCACAGCTTTTGGGTGAATTTGGCAAGGAAAATATTCAAGACTAATATGTTTACCATGATTAGAAATCTCAATATGTCTATGTTTAATTGTTTTCCCCAGAAAGCATAGAGGCTCTGGCTATATAAATAGGATAATCCTTCAAGGAATACCTCTTAGAAGATCTAATAATGATTTGAGAGTATTGATTCATAGCTTTTGGTTCAATGATAATATCATTCTTTTTTACCAAATATTAGACTTAGTCTAGGATAATTTATAAAATAAGACTAGTGGTACCAGCGCTCACTTTGGCAGCACATATACTAAAACTGGAGTGATATAGAGAATATTAGCATGGCCCCTGAGCAAGGATGACACACAAATTCGTGAAGCATTCCATATTTTTTACTGGGTGTGGAGACTCATGCCCAGCAGCAATCAGCACCACATACCACAGTGCCAGGCGTGCTGGCTCATGCCTGTAATACCAGCACTCGGGAGGCAGAGGCAGGAGGATTGCTGTGATGTGAGTTTGAGGCTGAGCTCAGGGCCAGCCTGAACTACAAAGCGAGACCCTGTCTCAAAACAAATTAAAAAAAAAATTTTTAAAGACTAGTGGTACCAACAGTCTATCACTGAAAAATTGATTTCATTCATATCTTCTGTATATATTTTAGGCTCCAAATCACAATATCCTTCTACTTAGAAAGATCAGAGAAGTTAGAATATTCTTAAAGGAGTAAAAGTGTACCATACAGGACAAAGTGTCTCTAACTGTGGAAAACTTGATGGCACATGTTGTACTAACACAAACCAGCAACCAGGTCCAATTCTGTGTGACAAATTCTCCAGGTTTCGGAGGCTTTTATGCATCAACTTTTCAAAGTCATAGTAATATTAATGAATGTAACCCAAGTCATTTGAAAGTTAAGAAAAGCAAACCCAACAGATCTGCAAGGTCAATGCAGTGCCTGATCTATCACTTTGAAATCTTTACTGTAAACATTTTTTCCCATGATATTAAGATGATGTCTCAGACAGTTAAGACTTTAGATCCTTTACAATAACTTTCATTAGTTTAAGAACTCTCCTGTTTTAAATGTCCACAGGATTTCCCCTCTAACCTTTAGAATGCTGCTCATTTTTCCTCTAATTAATGAAAAATTTCCTAACTATAGAGAGTTAAAATAGCAATATTCATTTTCACCAATATCTCCCCCTTATTGCTTAATTTTTCTTTAAAATTCCTATGAATATCTGAATAATTATATGTTTTTCTAGCTGGTTGTTATGCACAATATCATGCCAGTATATTGCAACCTCTATTGCAGAAAATATTTTAGTTCACTGCTATATATATATATATATATATATATATATATATATATATATATATTTTTTTTTTTTTTTTTTTTTTTTTTTTTTTTTTTTTTTAGGTTTTTTGAGACAGGGTCTCGCTTTGTGGTTCAGACTTGCCCTGAGCTCAGCCTCAAACTCACATCACAATCCTCCTGCCTCTGTCTCCCAAGTGCTGGGATTACAGGCGTGAGCCACCACGCCCGGCACTGTGGTATGCGGTACTGGTTGCTGCTGGGTGTAGGTCTCCACACCCAGTATTGTATGTGGTTACTGGGGAATCGAACCCGGGCCCTTGCGCTTGCAAGACAGGCGCTGGAACCACTGAGCTAACTCCCCGGCCCCACTGCTATATATTTGGCATCTAGAAAATGCCCAACACATACTTCCATCCAATTAAAATGTATGTAAAGAATGAATCTTTCATTCTGCCTAATCACACTGGAATCATTTTCATGCTAACTCAGTACAAAACCCACCTAAGAGTACAATTTAAAATGAGTGTTTTTAAAATTAGATTTATATATGTGGCATTTCTGTCTGTGTGTTGAACTCTGAAATACTTTCAATGCATCAATTTCTCAATTGTTTCTGACTTCAATTACAGCTATGATAGAGTCTTATACTTCAGTATATTTGTTGTTGACTGGGTCCCATGTAATTTGGGGAGTCACTTAGTAAGCACAGTTTTTGTAGTTCTTTAAAGATCTTTTACAGGATTGAAACTTAAGTATCTACTTTTTATGGCTATTGTTCTTTTTTTGTTTGTGATTGTTCCCTCCTGCCTGGGATTACTTACCAGATAAGCTAACTGCCCCAAAATCCTTCACTCAGGCTCTGCTTTTAGGAGAATCCATACCAAGCAAATAACACCTCAATAAATAGCGCAGAGACACCTGGTGTTGGTCATGTTAGCATTTGGGAAAAAATTGCACAAGAAACATGTCTTTGACATTGATTATGGAAAAGTAACTGTATACCCATCTATATGAAAATGTCTGGTGTACATCATGAATATATAGTGATGACTCTAAGTATTATCTTGGTCCTGCATCTGGACAGTTGTTTTTTCTCTTTTTACTATTG